>PVLC010004857.1:20460-81310 GCA_004027655.1 Graphiurus murinus | reverse complement strand
ACACACACACACACACACACACACACACACACACACACACACCTTTATCGACGTGGTCATTCTGCCCCACCATGAAGGATTTGCAGCTGCCTGCAGACCTAGGAGTCCACAGTCTTGGGAGCTGGAGTTTTGGAGGTTGTGTTTGGGTCTCAGGGAACCCTGGGGATTGGGGGGGGTTACTTCATGATCCCTCATCCCAACTCACTAGCAGGAGAGCTCCATCCCTCCACCAGCGCCTAGATGGAGAAAACATGGGCAGGACCGCTGAGAGCACCCTACCCGGCGCGCACCTTGGAAACCACGTGGGCGCCCTGGGGCCGCAGCAGCAGGTGCCCAGAAGCCGAGGCCCGGAGCCCAGCGGCGCACCCCAGCCTCCCCTTCCAAGGCCTTTTCTTCTCCCATGCGCGTCAGGCGACCCCACAGTCTTCTCAGCAAGACATCTGTGGGTCATCAGCCTCCCTCTCTTCTCCCAAATCCTCACCGCCATCATCCCCAAAGGGAACGCAGTCCGGGTTGTGGCGCCGAGGAGCAGGGGACCGCCAGGGCAGTGGCCAGGATACCCGGCCACCTCCGTGTGCTGGAGGTCTGGCTGGCTCAACTGTGGTCCCCGGGAGCTGACTCCGCAGAGGCCGGGGAGGGCGGGACGCAGCTCGGAAGGGGAGGAGGCAGAGGTGCTGCAGCTTGCTGGGAGGGACTCCCCACCCTCACGCGCGCTCCAGTCCCCAGCGGGGTTGCCTCGCGTTTACTGCTATTTCCTATTCATTTATTCCTTTTTTATTTTTCTTTATTTATTTCTTTTTAACAAGCTGGGGCTCTTCCGGTGCTACTCCCCCAGCAACGCGTTTTCTCTCTCGAGTTGACCGCGCCACGCGCGCGTGTCTGGGTCGAGGTTGGGTGGAGTGATCCGTGTTTACCTTGGCAGGGTTCTAAGTCTTTTGAGCAGAGAGAGCTTAATTGCCAGAGCCTGCGTCTTTGCGGGAGCGATTGGATGGAGGCGGCCTCGGTACGTGCGTGGCCCAGCGATTTAACTGCGAAACTTTTACCGCTAGCTAAGCCAGCCTTTCCCTTCCCTGCCCCAACCTCCTTCTCCAAGAAGGATCCGTGCGCGCCGCGAAGCCTTCACCCCAAAGGTCTAGAGAGGGCTGGAGACCCATGGAACGCAAGGGGTGGGAGACAGACCCACCGCGATTTCTAACCCTTAAAAAGTGAAGGGGGGGGAAAAAAAGAGCAAAACCCCAAGGGGCGGGGGAGGGGGGTTCCACAGAACTGGAACCTTTGCTCCAGTACCGAGATCCAGTTGGGGTTTTTGGTAGCCCCTGCTCCCGCCGATGGAGTGAGGATCCCAGCCAGGTCCTCCCACCCTCCCCCTCCCCTCCCGCTGCACCAGAGCGCCGGCGATGTCCTTGCTGTCGCCGCCGCCGCCGCCCCATTCCGCCGCGCACCAGCCCCGGGTGGGGGCGCGCGCCGCCCCATCTCTCCCGGGTTTCGGGTCGCAGAACCCGGGGGCTGTGACCGCGACCGCTGCGCGCACTTGGTAACTCTGCCATCTTCCAACTCCTGCCTTCTCCCCCTCCCCTTCCCCGCCCCTTCAGCCGCCCCCGTCCCCCTCCTCCCAGACGCCCACCCACCCACCCGCTCCTCTCTCCGCAAGATCGCAGAGGTGGCGCGGAGCCCGGCGAGCCGATGACGGACCCCTTCCTCCTGCCTTCAATGCCTCAGCGCAGGATCCCCAGGCGCTGGACCTCTCCCCGCGGAGGCTGCTCCGACCTGCCGCTCGGGGTGTATGAGACCGGGGACTGAGCCGGCCCCCGCCGCCCGCCCCGTCGCTGCCGTCGGTCAGGACCGGCCCCCGCCCCGCTGCGCCCGCTGCCCGGTTCTGCCCGGCCCGGCTCCGGCTCCGGCTCCGGCTCGGGCTCCCCGCGCCCCGGGGCTCGCCCCGCGCCCGCCGCCCGCGCCGCCCGCCCGCCGCGTCCTGCTGACATCTGCGGCGGCGAGGATGCTCAGGAGGAGGGCGCTCGGGCGGCGGTGCTGATGGTGGCCACCCGCGCCCGGGCGTGATGGTGGCGAAGCTGGCTTCGCCGTGGTGAGAGCGAGCGAGCGAGGACCCGGGCGGAAGGCGGACTCCTTCGGATCTGGCTGCGGTGTGGGCTCCTTTCCTCCTCTCTCTCTCTCCCTCTCCCTCTCTCGCTCGCTTTCCCCCTCCCCTGTATTTTGTTCTTGGTGTGCATATTTGAAACCTCTGGACTCCATCCTCTCCCTCCCCACCACCGAAGTCTTCCCGTCTCTAAATGGAATTAGTGGAGCTCGGAGCCTCTGGTGTAAGGAACAGACATGATCTATGGACGCAGCTTGTTTCACAGTGAGTATCTTTCCCGCCGCGCCGGTCCGCTCCGCGGGGGCCCAGGGCTCCCCTCCACTCCCCTTGGGGTCCGGCGCGCCCGGGAGAAGCCCGGCTGCCGCGCTCCAGCCGGACCCCGCAGTCCCCGCGAGTATGGGGCAGATGTAAACTTTCTGTATTGCAGTATCATAGAGCCAGGCGTGGGGGCGGCGCACAGCCCGGCGTCCCTGGACCTCAGAGTCCACCCGGGAGACAGTCCCTCCGCAGGCAGGCAAGAGCCCCCCGAGGGAGAGCCGCGTGCGGTTCCGAGATCCGCACGTGTGGGAGCGGTTGTGGTTGGAGTGAGGGCGCAGATGGAGACCGGGAGCCAGCAGGGTTGGTACTTGGTGGGACCAGGAGAAATCTTCCTCTTGCCTGGGCTTCCGGGGCTCCGCGGGCCCATACTCCCAGTCCCCTGGGTAATGGAAGGCGCGCCAGAACCCAGGGCTTCCGGAAGGCCAGGGCCAGCCTCAGCTCCAGTGCCCACCAGACCTAACTAAAGCTGCTTCCGAGTGTGGCGAAGCGTGGGGTGGGAGAAGTAGAGGAAAAACAGCACCAGGAGTCGTTAAGGAAAAGGCAGCATAAGAGGAGACAAGCGGTGGAAATTTCACATTACAAAGCAAGGATTAGCGTGTTAATCCCCTGCCACGCAGTTAAGTGATTTGCTGATGAGTGGAACATACCGTGATCCCACCAAAACACAGAGAGCAGGGCAAAGAAAACACCTAATGTACACCCAGAAATTGGCGGATGTATGCCTGTGTGTGTGTGTGTGTGTGTGTGTGTGTGTGTGTGTGTGATAGAGAGAGAGAGAGAGAGAGAGAGAGAGAGAGAGAGAGAGAGAGAGAGAGAGAGAGGGAGAGAGCGAGAGCAGAATCCTGGCAAGTTAAGGTGATTTTGCTTCAGCCACTTAAACACAAAAACAACCTCCAATGTTTTAAAATCTAAAGACCATCTGGCTATAATATAGAGTCAGACAACTGAAGAGGTCTCAAATATTAGAATCAAGGCCCAGATAATCGTCTGGAGTAATGTTTAAGCATACACGTATAAGCTCCTGCCATCAATTTTAGTTTGGGAAATGATTGTGGAGTGTATTATCCCTTCCCAAATTCACCTTAAGTGGAAATATGAGACCGTGAACCTTTTATGTAATTAGGCATGAAAGTAAATAAAAACAAAAGACAAGAGGAAAAACCAGAAACGGTGAAGTTGAGATGAATTTCGTAATTTGCTGAGTTTTGGGTTTTCTAAAAATATTGAGTAAATATTGTCTAGAAGTGAAACAGAAGTTTCAGTCATGATGGCATGGAAGATTGATTTAAATTGCAGACAAGTGTCTCTTTAGTCCTGAGTAACTGACTCAATAAATGCTTCTAGGAATCACTATTCTCAAAAAAAAAAAAAAAAAAAAAAAAAAAAAAAAAAAAAAAAAAAAAAAAAAAAAAAAAAAAAAAAAAAAAAGTCCTGTCTTTTCAGATAACACTAAATACTGAACCCAAGTTAAGGTTAGGAAGGACAGGTTTCACAGCTTAAAAAGTGCTGAGGACATGGGGTTACTTGGTAGTCCAGTATAGTGTGTGTGTGTGTGTGTGTGTGTGTGTGTGTGTGTGTGTGTGTGTGCCCCTTGCATAATGCTCCTTAAGGTCTCCAATCCACACTCCTCTGTTTCCATGCCCAAGTGTTTATGCTCTCCAGTGCAGCTACATTGGCTGTGTGTTAGGATCCATCATGGAACTCATTTTCAGGGTTTGCTTTCCCACTTCTTCCTTCCACCTCTCTCTTCCATCAGAGATGCTGGCTTGCCTTGAAACCCTGTTGTAATTTGTGACAGTCCTAGTGTATAATGTTGCCTCTTGGTTTTGAAGTCTATATTTGCCTTAGGACCTTGGTTCTCATTCATTCTAAGCATCCATTACTTCCTTCAAGGGTTCCTTTACACATCCTGGGTTATTTTTTACAAGTTCTGAGTCAACTTGTAGTAGTTGACAATAGAAAATTAATCTGCTTTGGTGTCATTTTTATCTGTATGTTTTGCTATGCTTTTATGAGATTTGGCCATTTCTATGTATCTTATCTCTTTGTAATTTTTTTTTCTCTTTTCTGTTGCAGTTGTAGCAAGTTTAATCATTCTCCATTTGTCTGGAGCAACCAAGAAAGGAACAGGTGTGTTTCTTTGGGAAAACAAAAATGCCAGTGGAAGACCTCTAATTATTTTGCACTTTTCTATTTTTCCCATGCTCTTAATATTCCAGAATATTTGGGCATTTTATAGTATAGGTAATTGATTGGTTTTGACTAAGAGAGCATTTCAAAATTAATTTGCTAATGGACATTATAAGAATGTGCTCTCTATTTTTAGTATTATAGAAAATTGGATAATGGCTCTTTTTAATTCTTTTTTTTTTCCTTACAGAAAAGCAAAGCACCTCAGAAACACAGAAGTCACTGCAGTGTGGAACTTGGACAAAACATGCCGACGGAGGTATCTTCACCTCTCCCAACTACCCCAGCAAGTACCCCCCTGACCGCGAGTGTATCTACATCATAGAAGGTAAGAGAAAAGAATGCTAGAGACAGAGAACACATAGCTTGGCCTTCTCCATGCTTTGAATGGATACTGTGTATATTGACATTATAAAAATTGATTTTGGAGATAGTGGACATAAATATCTTTGAGTGATGCACATAACTGTAAAATCAAGAGTTAAACTAATAACTGAAATTCTTAGTAATGAGTTAGGAGAAAATTCTGGGAAATAAAAACAAGTCGACAGGAGCTTATTTTTCAGCTCATTTAAATGATTTAGTGTTATCAAGTAATAGAATGAACATGTAATTGGCATAATATTTCCTAACGTGTAATGGTTTGAGACACTAGTATGTTTTTGGAGAATTATGAGAATAACCTATGCACATGTTATCTTTTTTGAGATAATAAAGCAATGAAAACCATATTAAAGTCAAAGATGTATTTCTCATGGTATTTTCTAAACATCCCTCTGAATAGCAGTCATCTTGTCTTGAGCTAATAAGTAACATAACATTTTGAAGTCAAAGTCAGGATTTTAATTTATGATGCTTTTTTTCCCCATCATTTTCCCCTCAACTTGAAGGAGAGATAGTGCTGAAAAAAGAGACTCACCTTTCTTTGAGCAATCCCCAATTCTGCTAACTTCGAGATATCACTTTGTTAAATATAGCTATTAAAATACATGACCATTTCATCTAGTGACAGGCTTGAATATTTTACATGTGTGTAGCAAATAACCTAGAACTTATGATACCCGCCCACACATACACATCAGCAAAGTTCCCTTAATGAAAAAGAGATGTTTGCTCACAATCTCCATCTAAACCAGGTACATTCTCCTCTCATAGATCTTTCAGAGACTGATTTCTGCTTAAGTGATTTGTACAATCTCTATTTAGAAGTGATTCTTGTGGCGAGGGATGTAGCTAAGTGGTAGTACATTTGCCTATAATACACGAGGCCCTAGATTCAATTAATACTCATCGCTGGAAAAAAAATAGTAGAAATGGTTAAATTTTTTCTCATTGAAGTTTTTTGAGTCAAAAACTTTGTCTTTCCTTTGCCATGCTTAAAGTAGACCTTCTAGCAAAGATAACCAAACTACAACAAGGAAAAATAATAAACTCAGTATTAAAAAGGATAAACTAACAAACAAAAAATCTGGAAGTTTTGATTGAAATTGAAATATGGAAGCTGGGTGTGGTGGCGCACACTTGTAATCCCAGTACTTGGGAGGCTGAGACCGGAGGATATGGGCTCTCAACCAGCCTCAGCTACCTAGTGAGGCCCTACACAACTTCGTGAGACCCTGTTTCAAAATAAAGAATAAAAAAATAGGGCTGGGGTGTAGCTCCAAGGTAGAATGCCCCTGGGTTCAATCCCCAGTACCACAAAAAAATGAAATAAAATAATAAAATAAAATAAATTGAAATATGGAGGTGTAGTCATACATGGTGGTGTATACCTATAACCCTAGTACTTGGAAGTCTGAGAGAGGAGTATCGCAGATTTAAGGACAAGGTGGAAGGTAAGACCCTTTTTCAAAAGAAAACATAAAATAAGGGCAGGGGTATATAAGGGCAGAGGTGCATCTCTGAGGTGGAATGCTCCAGAGTTCAATCCCCAATACCACAAACACCCCCCCCCCCAGAAAAGAAAAAGAGAGAAAGAAATATGTAGACTCTTGACTGCAACTAGTTCTTATCAGGTTAATATCATGTATCTGTTGAACTTTTAAAGAATTTAATATGTATCAAAACATTTAATTATAGGAAGCATGTATTTATGTTGTCTTTATTTAACTAACTAGAAAATTAAAGCTCTGAGAGGTTCAATATCTTGCTTAAATTCACACAATATTTGTGTTTTGAAACAAAGTATCTTAAAATACTAATTTATTAAAAGAATGAAGTCAACTAGTTCTTTTATTTTAAAAAATAATTCAGAAACAGATCTTTGGATATTAATTTTATTTTCAATTTTCTTAATATTTGGAATTAAAATATTGCTAATGTTGATTTTAATACTATGTGCAAATTCCCTTTCATGTGTAGTTATGCAAAGGACTAAGCTAAACTATGGAAATGAATAGAGCCTCTTTTACTATTAATATTGCTCCTATACCCCTTTTGAAACTCTTTGTATATTTATTTAACCATCACTGAGCAAATCCTCTTCTAGGTACAGTTTAGACAGCATTGGGGAAAAAACACATGATATCTGCCTCATGATACTTCTGATATGGCCAGCAGACTATCCTCCTTTTGATTCACAATCTAAAGGGGCCCTGAGAGTATAGCAGAGTGGTTGGAGTAGGAAGAAGAAAGAGAAGGCTATGAGGAAGGGATGCCAATCTTTATTTTCAAGTCTCAAGAGGTAATCATCCCCGACATAGAAGAACATGTGCAAAATCTCCGAGACGCAGTAGGTTGGGAAGACGTAGGTGCAGAGGGGACAAGAGGAGAGGTGTGTGCTTTTAGATGAACGAGAACCTGGTCTTCCATCTGTCACAGCCATGGAACTTTTGGGCATCAAGTTATAAACAGTGAGGTACCACGGAAATAATTGAAGTAGAGGAATGATGAGATGAGACTTCGATAAGCAAGTAACTAAAGGAAGAGAGCATGAACTGAGAACCTGCAGCAAAGGGCCAAGCAAAGTATAGTAAACACCTCAACTAAAAATAAATAAAGAAAGTGGCATTGATGATTGAGTGAATGGAAGAACTGGGAAGTATTTAGAAATGAGAAACCTTTAGTACCCGGAAGTATTAGTAAGTGGTGAGATGGAAGAAGACAACTGATAATCCCAGGATCATTCCGATACCTTTTTTGCTTGGTTATTTGAATTACCATGCCAGATAAGACACATAGGTGGAAAAAGAGGGTTTAAAGGAAAAATAGCATATTCTATTTTGGCATTTAGGGATATACACACATATTTAACTCACTGGAGAGATCTGTGATTACAATGGGTATTTACAGAATGAATAGAAGCATAGAGGTTGCTATGGAATTTATTAGTATGAGAGAAATTACTCAAAGTGTTTGAAGCGCTGTGTTTCAACTCATATAAAAAAATATAGATGTGTTCACCTGTCCCTGTATGTTCTGATTGGTCTTAGATGGCGCCTCAGGCATCTCTATATTGTAAGGGCTTTCCAGTGGGATGCAGATGACACCCAGTGTGCTGGTTTAACAAGAGAGGAGAGAAGAGGTGGTAAAGATTTCTGGAAATAGCATTCTGTGGATAGGCAGAGTTGGAAGAAACAGATAGGTTGAGGAGAAACCTGAGAGTTGGCAGGAGAATCAGTATGGATGGAGTTTCGAGAAGCAGGAAGCTGTCCAAGTGTCATTTGTTACAGCAAAGAAAAATGACATAAAACCAGACATTCATCTCTTGCACAAAGCCATTAAGAGTCTGCTCTGAAACAAGCATAGGAGTACACGTCTGAAATCTCATTACTTGGGAGGCTGAGACAGGAAGGTTGCAGGTCCGAGGACAGCCTCAGCAACTTATTGAGACCCTGTTTTAAAATAAAAAAATAAAATAGGGCTGGGGGGTGCAGCTCAGAGGTAGAATGCCCCTAGGTTCCATCCCCAGTAAAACACACACACACACACACACACACACACATACACACACACACACACACACACACACACACACACACAGAGTCTGTGGTGACTTTACGTGTGCACTCTTGTTGACACAGTGATGGTGGGAGCCAGCTCCCAGTGTGTGGAGGAGACAAGGCAGGTGATATTTGTGGATAGTGTGGCTCCTGGTGGACAGCCACTGTCTTTTTTCTTTCTTTTTTGTCTTTTCTTCTTGTATACCAATAGCCTGTTAATACTAATATTAATAGCCTGTTATAGAGAAGGAAGGGACATATTTTTGAAGTACTTGAGACGAAAACTAAGTCCTCTTACATGCTAGGTAAGCACTCTACCACTGAGATACATCCCCAGCCTTTATTTTTATTTTCAAGACAGGGTCTCAACAGGTTTCTCAGACTAGCCTTGAACCCGCAATCTTCCTACCTCAGCCTTGTAAGCAGCTAGAATTACTTAAAATACAAGAGAAAGATCCGTGAGTAACAGGACATGTTCCTTGAGATAGAACAGGTTATAATATAAAATACAGGTGAAATCTCATTCACTGGAAGAAGGCCCTTTTATGAATTTCAACTGGTCTTAAAACTCCCTCAAACTGAAGGAAATAAACAACACATATGTGCACTGTTAAAGCAAAAGTGTTGAGAGTGTGCAAACTGTTCAAAGACTCTCAAAGAAGTCAGGCTTTCTCATAAGAAAACCTTCGCTTTAGATCAAAGGCAGCTTAAGGAAAATATCAGAGGCAGCTGAGCAAGGAGCACTTTGAAGGTGAAGAAAAAGGCAAGTTTAAGGAATGAGAACTAGACAGCTTCAAATACTTACCTTGTGCCCTAATGACTCATTTAAAAAATTACAAAAACTATATGCCATGCTTATTTTTAAGTTATTGTATTACCTCCTAAAATTCAGCTGGTGAAATTGTCACATTAACTTTAACTTGCTAGACAGAATGAATTGTCCACATAGAATGAGGTCCACAAAAAGAATGACAGCATGCTTCTTGAAGGGACATGGGCCGGTTCGCTTATCCACATTGGACAGAATTTAAGTGACAATGAAAGTGAAAGAGAGAATAAATGAATTCATGTCAAATGGCCATGCACGCCCTGATAATAGAAGCAGATGGGTACAGGTTGAGAAATGAAATGATAGAGTTCTAAGCGAATTAGCACAGCGATGTTCTCAATGCTGAACTTCTTTGTATTTCTTTATTTTTTAATTTTTCAGTGCTGGGAATTGAACCCAGGGGCATTCTACCTCTAAGCTACACCATAGATCTATTTTATTATTTATTTATTTATTTATTTATTTATTTATTTATTTATTTATTTATTTATTTATTTATTTAGTATTTGAAAACAAGGACTCACCAACTTGATGAGAGCTTCACTAAGTTGCTCGGGCTGGCCTTCAAACCTGCAATCCTCTTGTCTCAGCCTCCCAAGCACTGGGATTACAAGCATGCACCACCATGCCTGGCTTGCTTTACCTCTTTTTAACCATATATTATTTACATCTTAAGTAATTCTTCCTCATTTTGAAATCATTTATATCTTCATAAGACTTATCATACAGATTTATCAAAGAGGAGATATGCAAAGACATTCTGTAGAATAGTAATGCAAATAGGCAGCATATTTAGTGCTTAAGATATAAACAGGTTCAATTTCTTAAGCATCTGCCATTTTGCTTTTAGACTAATACCTGGCTTTCCAGGTACTTAATTAGGATATTTTCAAATTTCAAGCGATGAATGGAAACTCCCTCAAATCTGTTGTAATCTTATATATCATATGTGCTAAGCTTCATGATACATACCCATGTCGGATAACGTTACGCCTGATTTTTAATAAGAGATATAAATGTCTATTTTAAGTATCCAATGAATCAGAAATAGTTTGGGCGGTGAAAAATAACTCATAAAATAATCTTTTAACAAAAATTGACTTTTTACCTATTGACTTTTTAAAATTTTACATTGATAGCAGTAGAGTTATATTTTTTCTACAAATCTCTAATCTCCAAGGCATCGTGTGTCTTCATTCGATATGAAATCTTGGTATCTCAAGGTCATGGGGAGAGGTGATAGTCAAAACACACTTAAGGATCAGAAGACATGGAGAGCAGAGCGGCCACTGAGAATGGCTTCTGAGCACATAGGCAGCAGGCTGTGCTGTGCCAAGTCTTAACTTTGAAATTTATGGACAGGGTTACAGGTCCATGTAGGAAGAAAGTACCCCAAGACCTCAAGGCAACTGCTCGTTACCATCTATTGACATCTCAACAAATCTTACAGCCATGCTATAGTACCTGGGCTGAATATAGCAGAGTTTCCAACTGTTTGGAACGTGGAGGGTTTGGGGAAAATAGGAGGACATTAGCAAGTGAATTCACTTGTTGATAAGGTTATAAGCCACATAGTCTCTTCCATGGTTATTATTATTATTATTATTTTTTTTTTTTTTGTGTGTGTGTGTGTGTGTGTGTGTGTGTGTGTGTGTGTGTGGTACTGGGGATGGAACCCAGGGGCATTCTACCTCAAAACTACACCCCCAGTCCTGTTTTTATATTCTTTATTTTGAAACCGGGTCTCACTAACTTGCAGAGGGGCTCACTAAGTAGCTGAGTGTGGCAGCGAACCCAAATCTTCCAGTCTCAGCCTCCCAAGTACTAGAATTACAAGGGTGTGCCACCACACCAGGCTCATGATTATTTTTTAAAGAGCTTTAAAAAGGTCATTTATAATCTACTCCAAAAGATTTTTCTTTGGAAATCCTTAATGACAAATACTATGTCAAGGTGTTGAGCAGAGAAGGTAAACACGGTGAGGTCCTGGTGTTTCATGAGTGAAGTTAGAGAGGAGGTGTCTTTAAACAAGGTCTTCCTGGATAAAGAGGGGTTAAATTCTAGGTATACTGATATGCAAGGAAGTGGAAAGGCATAAGTTAGCTGGAAAGCATGTACTATCTTAGTAAACAGGGCATACTAGTAAACAGGGCATGCTTCAGGTGGTCTGAGTTTGGGCTGTTTCTGAGGTGGTCAGACCCTGAAAGGAGGAAGGAAGTCCTCACGGTTCCTGTATGTCACTGTGGAGGTGATAGAGAGCTGCCACAGTTCACACTTGAGAGTGACTGGATCAGAGTTGTGTTCAAGAAAAATGACTCCTAGTAACCTTGTGCATGTATTTGGATCTAATCAAGACACCTGAGTGGAACTCCTTCACTGCTCGTATAATGCCGTGCTCAGCTCTTCTCCAGTGGATTCTGGCTTTAAACCTGGGTACTGCAGAAACATAAGAAAAGAAAGAAATATACTTTACCTCCTAAACCTGAGTTACCAGCCTTCCATAGAAGTTCTGTGGTGTATTGGTTCCATGTTACACAACAAAATGGTTATTTTATGTCAGAATAATATTTTGTGGCACATCATGAGTTGTAGTCATTTTTGTGAAAACATCCTTCAGAATACTAAGCATCGTCTGCTTTCTTTGTATTTCCATTCATATTATCTGCAAAATTTGATAAAAGGCATACAGATAAAGCCTGAAATAGAATCAGAAAACTCAACCTAAAAACTTAAGGAATGGCCTACTAGATAGAATCTTTCTTTTTTCACAGCTGCGCCAAGACAGTGCATTGAACTTTACTTTGATGAAAAATACTCAATTGAACCCTCTTGGGAGTGCAAATTTGATCATATTGAAGTTCGAGATGGACCTTTTGGCTTTTCTCCAATAATTGGACGTTTCTGTGGACAACAGAATCCACCCGTAATAAAATCCAGTGGAAGATTTCTGTGGATTAAATTTTTTGCTGATGGAGAGCTGGAATCCACGGGATTTTCAGCTCGATACAATTTCACACCAGGTAAGTAGGAGCGTGTTTTCTTCTTCTACCTATGTATTTTTCTTCCATACTTTTCTGTCTTCAAAATTATTTTTTTGTAAGATGTTATAATTTTTTTTTTCGCTACTGGGGATTGAACTCTGGGGCATTCTACCTCCGAGCTACACCCCCAGCCCTATTTTTTATTCTTTATTTTGAAACCGAGTCTCACTAAGTTGTGGAGTGCCTCACTAGGTAGCTGAGGCTGGCCAAGAACCCCGGATCCTCCAGTCTCAGCCTCCCGAATGCTGGGATTACAAGTGTGCGCCACCACGCCCGGCTCAGTAAGATGTTATAATTTTTTAAGGAATGTTACAGTTCTATTTAAAACTAAATCTGCAGTGAATCTTTACACTTCATAAATTCTAAAAGCAAAAGAACTTTTCCTTAAAATTTAGCCTTCACTAGAGGTAAAACATAATGCTCAGGAAGTCTCAATGGTCATCAGCAAGATAATCAATTAAATGGTCTTCTATTATGCTGAAATATGTCATTTGAAAGACAGTTCATAGCAAGGATGCTAATTATACAGAGGACCCCAATATGCTTGAAAAGGCAATTGTAGTTTTATAAAAAGTACTCATTTAAATGATTTTTTTGGAGAACTTGAATAAAAAGTTCATTTCTGAAAATTATCATTTTCAAAGCTAATAAATCCTTCTATAAAAGCAGTCTAATCTCCTTTTTCTAGAAATGCAAATTCTGTAGAGTTTGGATGAATGGAAAACTTAGACCTATGGCATCAAAGTATTCATTTGCAAGGTCTGGTAGACAGCTTGTGCAATTATACAATTAGGCAGTCTATGTCAATTTCTCTTTTAACCTGCTAATATTTAAAATACTCTGTGATGTGGACTAGCTCTCTTGTTTAAGAGTTATCCTTCCTTAAGATAAAAATTAGTTATCACACATTTAAACTACAAGAACAACACACTCATTAATTTAGATTTGATGAAGGGAAGCTATTTTTAATAGAAATGATTCAAATTACATACAACACATTATTTTTATATGAGTACAAGTTTTTTGGTTTTTTTTTTTCCCAGTTTGTACAGAACTTTTCCCCGAGGTTACAGTACACAAAAGGAGATTTTGGAGTATGTGAAAAATATGTTGAAGTTTCTATTCCATGTTACCATGGTAACATATAAACAGGATTTTGTTACACAAAGAATTACAGTTTTAAAAAATAATTAGGAAACCGAGAGTGGTGGCACACACTTATAATACCAGTACTTGAGAGGCTGAGACAGGAGGATCCCGGGTTCTCATACAGCCTCAACAACTTAGGCCCTTCACAACTTAGACTCTATTTCAAAATAAATAAATAAATAAATAAATAAATAAATAAATAAATAAAATAGGGCTGGGATGTAGCTCAGAAGCAAAATGCCCCTGGGTTCAATCCCCAGTACAACAAAACATAAAAATAAAAATAATTAAGAATCATGGTGACTTTCATTATGACATCACGGTGTGTGTTAAATCAAATACGAACTACCTCATATTAATTAGCCTGAAGCATTAGAAGCATTCTGTACTATCACTAAAGGACTGGGGTTTTAATACCGCTTTGCTAATGTTTGCACTGCTCACAGAAATCGTGTCTATTTCACGTGCCACTATCAAATTAATTTTCTATGTTCCAAAAGGTTGTCATTAGTTGTCTGTCAGAGTGTTAGTGCCAGAGTTGTACATGGAAATGTACACATTTTTTTTTTCCCTTAACTGATCGTTTTGAATATGTCCTCACCGTAAAGATAGTGACACAGGACATGCAGTAAGCTTTCTAAGTTATGTTTCCGTTCTGGGCTTGCTTGGTGATCATGAACACATCTAGGATTTAACACGGTGGTTTCCTGAGAAATGTAGGCTCAGCTAACACTTTTCATCATTGTGGCAGGCCTGTGCATGCCTCTGGCTCCCCCTGACAGAGCATCAGTAGTGGCCCTCACTCTGTTAGCCTGGGTTCTCAACAGCCATCTTGACATCTGAGTATATCATTTTTTGCTGTTTCTTTGGCACTGCTGTACTTCTTCTCTAGCAGGAACGGATTTCATTGCTGAGAAAATGGAGTCAGGAGAGACCCTGAGAAGATGACCCCAGGAAATTAGATGGAGTTAAAGATGGGCCAAGTCTTTTGTTTTTACTCAGATAAATCGTAATAAATCCCACATGGGGACCTGCCTTTGGCTTAGGGGGGACAATAGGGCCTTAATAGGAGACATGCAGAACTTCCCTGACAGCCAAAGATGACACTGCAGGCCCACGGCCACTGCCTGTGTGACATACCAGTCTCCAACCCATTCCACCAGGAGGCAGTGCCAGGAAGCCAGTTTGTTGCTGACGGCAGAGGTGGGCCGGAGTTAGTGTTAACTCAGCATTTGAGGAATACGGAGCCAGCAGGCTTTAGTGGCTCTGCTTTAACGACCACTGTCTTTGGAGCCAGATCTGTCTTCTTGCCCTGGCTTTTTTTCTTTTCCTAGCATACCGCAAATCTTAGACATGATCCATAATATTCTTTCAGACTTTTCATGTAAAATAATAATAGTATCAGCAGTCTCACAGAATCATTTGAAGGACAAGTCCACCAGGATGTATTTATGAATTTGTCAAGGGCTTATAAGATCTTAACTATTACTATTACTACTGTTATTTAACTGACTTGGTTATGTGATCTTTAAAAGCAAAGGAGGCTTGGTATAAGATATTTGGAGAACAAGTGCACAGGTTATGTTTTTTTTCAAATTACATGCCTTTTTCTCTGATTTTTTTAGGATCAATAAGAAAAAAAAGACTGTTTGCATTATCTCATGTTTTGTTAGTGTAAATGGGCCCAGACTTCCAAGTGAAGCTTATAGTTATTTCTTTTCTTTTTTTTTTTTTTTTTTTTTTTGCGGTACTGGGGATTGAACTCAGGGGCATTCTACCTCTGAGCTATACCCCCAGCCCTATTTTTTTATTCTTTATTTTGAAACCGAGTCTCACTAAGTTGTGGAGTGCCTCACTAGGTAGCTGAGGCTGGCCGCGAACCTGGATCCTCCGGTCTCAGCCTCCCGAATGCTGGGATTACAAGCGTGCGCCACCACGCCCGGCTCTTATAGTTATTTCTGATGGCATTCATACAGTATGAAGAGATAGGAGCAGGAAGGCCAGATGTTCTTTATCACTTTTGTGAATTTACTGCAATATGGACTCGGGATTTTAAACATAAAAATCTCAGAAACTTGATATCTGCACCTTGAGAGTATATCTGTTTCTGAGGAATGAATCCCATTTGCTAAAGTCACAAGATTAACATATGCAAATATTGATACATATGTTTGTATATACATATACCAAATGTATATACACATGTACACATATACGTGCATATATACATACATACACATACACATTTTCAATATGAATTTTTAGAATCACTCAGCCCACATTCTCCTATATGTAAACATATATGAACAGCAAGATTATAATCAGAAGGTTGTATCATGAGTGTGCCATCACATTCTGAAACTTCGTTATATAACGTGCATGTTTTATAGCACTGAGTTGCATACTTGATGGCTTATCTCCATACAGGGATTAGTTTTTCCAGTGGGGTTTAGGTCTTAGAATCTCACAGGTTTGTTTCATCCCTGGTCTCTTGCTTCCATCTTTCCTGAGCAGCATGCTGATCGGTGTCAACTCTTATTTCCAAAATTGTCCCTATTTTTCAACATCTGAGTGTCTGACTTTCATTCCTGTTCAACTTTCACACAATTGCCTTTCAACCCCTGGCTCCTGCTGCTTCTGGTATCCGTGCTTCTGGATGCCCAGTGATATCTGGGAAATGGTCTGCTGGAGGTCATATGTAGACTCGGAGGGTGGGAAGGCAGAGAGCGAAAGTCTTAGAGAAGGCGTGCCTCTTTCTCCTGACACATTCTAAAGATTCTTTACTTCTTAGTGTCCTGATGGTTACTTCGGGGATACTGTGTTGTTTCCCAGGTCCACACCGACATGGTAAATCAACTAGGATTAGAGTCCAGCATGCATAAGAAGGATTGTGAGACTGAGAAAGAAATCAGCTGGATCAAGTTCTGTAGTCTGCAATGAGAGTGGAAGAGACTTAACAAAGTACCAGGGGGGACAGGGGACACCCTGCGGGTGGCTCACAGATGCAGGGTGTGGGAAAACCCCTCTTCTCCCTATGTTGTGAGGTGCCTCAGCAATACACTCTTTCAATTCCAAGAAGAGGGAAAAGTGCAGAGTCACGAAAACTGTTAAAATTACCGATGGGAACTTTGATAGCCCATAGAAAATGCAAAAAGAAAATATAAAACACATCAAAGTGCTCCTCGTAATAGCCCCCTATTGTTTTCTTGTTTTATGCAATGTTTTCATAAAAATATTTAAAGCCAGTCTATTATAGAAGAGGAAGTAGCTAGACGCTATGTGATAATGTTTGAGTGACACTGAAATAATGTACAACAAGTTCATAGCAATGGTTGCCCCAGGAGGGGTGGCAGGAGTGGAGACTGAGGAGGATTTTAGGGGCCCAAATGTGTCTGTGTGTGTGTGAAACTAGGGATTGAACCCAGGGCATTCTACCTCTGAACTCTACCCCCATCCATTTTTTATATTGAAGCAGGGTCTCCCTAAATTGAAATGTGCTGGCCTCAAACCTGCGATCATCCTGTCTCAGTCTTCCAAGTACTGAGATTACAGGAATGAACCCCTGTACCAGGCTGTAGACTTAGAGTTGGTAATTTTTAGGTGAACTTTAGAAGAGGAAATACTGTTTCACTATATTTTACATTTTTTATTATTCAACATAAGAATACCTTTCGAGCAGAGAATAACACCTGCCTACAACCAACTGCCTTCTTTCCTCAATTTTCTTTGCATTAGAAAATATAATTTAGGGAAGCCAGGCGGGCGTGGTGGTGCACCCTTGTAATCCCAGCATTTGGGAGGCTGAGACCATTTGGAGGCCCTCCCCAACTTAGTGAGACCCTGTTTCAAAATAAAAAATAAAAAATAGGGCTGGGGGTGTAGCTGGGAGGTAGAATGCCCCTGAGTTCAATCCCCAGTACTGCAAAAAAAAAAAAAAAGAAAATATAATTTAGGGAGAAAAGCATAACATATCTAGGATAACTTCCAGTCAATGTTATAAGCAGTATTAAGGATAAAATCAGCATACTCTATTTTTGGGGGGGGGGGAGGGAAGGTAACCTTTCAAACTTTTTTTGGTAACATTTTTTGTTAGTCTTGACTTCACTTTCTAATGAATAGTTTTTTTTTTTTTTTGCTATTTACAGACATGAAATGGGACAATTTGGGAATCTTCCACTTTTGATGATATTTTTTCTGTACTATTTTTATGCAACAAAGGTATATATATATATCGTCCTGGAGACATTTAGCTTAGAGACTAGACTTCAGAGTACCAAATAGGTGAGGTCAACTCAAGCATCGATATTGAAGCGAGTGGAGTTGTTGAATATATTGCGATGATTATGGTACTTTGTACTTAAATAGCAGCTTTCATCTGAGGAGCTCAAAGTCTTTTAGGGACACTCTGCCCAATTCCTAGCCTCCTCGCACACTGCATGCCGATTGACTTCAAAGGCAGTGGGAACAGTGTGCTGCAGTGTGGGGATTTAAATTGAGCATTAAAAAGGATTTCTCTGCATAGTCGGTGAACTACATTATTTAGGTAAAATAATGTCATGGATTTGTGATTATTTTAATTATGCAGAGCAATGTTTTTCATCTTTTAATCAGAAATGTGAATGTACATGTACCTAATCATTTTAAAAGCTTCTAAATTTTCTTAACTAGATAATCAAAGTTCTAGCATCTAGTCTGGTAAGAGAGAAAGAAAATAAAACCCTATATATTGCTTCATTCAATGCCTAACATTCAGTTGGATTCTTGCACTTAAAAAAAAAAAAAAAAAAGGAAGAATACAAGGTTTTAAAGGCTAAGGTTAAAAGAAGGACTCTGGTTTATTTTTCATGTAGAAACAAAAGAGCAAACAAATGTAGATTAGTGTGTGTTGTCTTTTTAACTATTACAATTACACTGTTGACCTCAAAATATTCTCACTTCAGCCCTAGTAGAGGCTGTCTAATGGAAAATACAGGGAGTAAAAATCACATTTCCTCTTGAGGCATATTTTTCCAGATCTGAAATTAAAAACTCAAAACTCACAGCAGTAACAAAATTATAAATGTTTAATCAGTACCCAAAATACACATGTGAGGTTGGTTTCTTCAATCCCTTTCCTCTCATTCACTCAGCCAATGACTTGGCTGATCTGATCCATATCATAGAGGGCTGAGGCAGAGAGATGAGGGATAAAGACAGACACGAAAGCTGTTTGGTCTAGGTGGGTGTTCAGGAGAGAAGCTGAGAGTGGGAGAGAACAGTTCCAGGATTAGCTCCCATCTGTGCAGAGTATACTGAAAGCAATAGCAAGGAAAGGGGAAGGTTGCGGAGAAGTTTCCTGTATAGCAAGAATGCACTCCTGTCTTGTGGAGGGAACACAAGGAGGTTGTGTTGAGGGGAGGAGAGTCTTTAGGTGTGTTTATGTTTATTTAGTGGTGAATTGTCAGACTCTCTCTTTCAAATTTGATACGCCTAGGATTGGACCACATTGGATCCTGAATCTCTTTCTATTGTAGATGTGCATTTTCTTTATATCCCAGGGACACCTCGGGATTCGCATATTGAATACTTTCATTTCAGAGATGAGGAAGCCAGAGTAGAAAGAATGTGTTGCCTGAGTTCGTGAACTCTGCATAGATGTGGAACGGCTGCTTCTCCATCAGTTATATAACACTACACTGCTGCACCTTCTACAAAGGGCTGAGATTATGGCTTTAATTACATCACATATTGCAAGCACTTTTAGTACAGTTATATTAAGAAATTTAATTAAGGTATAATACTATATCACCCACATTTCACCACTAAATGGCGCACAAATTTAAAATTCCCCTTTCCCATGTTATCAGAAATATTTTATTTCATTTTTTAATGACCACAAAAACGATGTCCCTCTTTACTTCTAACTATCTTATAAAATTCTGCTTCTCAGTCCCTCGGAGCCTGAAGTGCATGATTCATTTCCTGTCATTTTCTAATATTTGTTATTACTTACATGGTTTTTTGTGTGTATAGTGCTATGGATAGTTGAAACTTATGGCTCATGTATGAAATACTACAAGGAAAAGCAACAGTTTCTTGCTCCAAATCTACTGCAGTATTTCTTCCTCCCTAACATACACCTATTTGGCTTTTTCTTGTGATTCCAGTTACTTTTGGTCACCTACCCCTCCGCCCAGGGCTGCTATATATACCTAGCTGTGCAGTTAAGGGCACTAAATTGTGGGAGAGAGATGGACACATCCAGAGGTGGTGCATTTGGATCCCTGGGAGCCGGAACATGCAGAAATGGCTTTGTTTACTCATTTACAGAAAGATGCTGTGTGAATGTGTGGAAGCCATGCCCCCGAATAATCATAAGATCCCCTCTGTGTCCATACCTTCATGTAATGACCAACATCCACCCTTCACTTTAATTGCTCCAAAGAGAAGTTGCATCATTGGAACAAAAGGGATATTCAAGGAAGTTGACAAAAAATATAATAGAAAAGTAATGTATATATATTCTCCATCTCCATTTGAATTCTCCTGTTTCTGGGTATGTCTAGTCATAGACTTCTTTTTTTTTTTTTTTTTTTTTTTGGCGGTACTGGGGATTGAACTCAGGGGCATTCTACCTCCGAGCTATACCCCCAGCCCCATTTTTTTTTATTCTTTATTTTTTTTGAAACCGAGTCTCACTAAGTTGCGGAGTGCCTCACTAGGTAGCTGAGGCTGGCCGCGAACCCGGATCCTCCGGTCTCAGCCTCTCGAATGCTGGGATTACAAGCGTGCGCCACCACGCCCGGCTCTAGTCATAGACTTCTTGGTACACTGTTCTCCTCCCAGAAATCTCTGACTAGCATTTAGCTTCTCATTGAACATTTAGAGAATGCTTTTTGAATGATAAACATCACATGGATTTTGCCTAAGAAAATATCATCAAAAGTATGTTCATCCTTTTAAACATTTCTTTCGCAACAATTTGCAGACCAACTGAGGCTTATTGTTAATTTAGTCATTGTTGCAGTCAGAGATAGAATGTCCCCTAAAGAGCTCATTTATTAATATCCAGGGTTGATATAATTAAGTCAGGAGAATTGCAATTGTAGCAGTGGATAAATCCATTGGATTAATCTGGGTGGTGGCATAGGCCAGTAGGGTATGGCTGCAGAATGTGGATCCCTGGGGGCGTGACCTTGGGATTATATATGGTCCTTCCTCCTGTCTGCTCCCCCTCTTGGTTCTGGCCTCCATGATGTGCCGGCAAAGCCTTGTACTCTCCTGTCTGTGTCCCCCTACCGCCATGCCCTGAGATCCATGGTTCCTGGTCTCACATGCACTCAAACCCCAATATCTCCAAAGAAAACTGTGAGCACACAAATCTTCTCTAAGTTACATGGTCAGGTCTTTAAAGTATAGCTGTGAAACGCTGACTAATACAGTCATGTACAAAATAAGTCAAGAAATTATCAGAAAAGCAACTCATAGTGTTATTTCTCTTAAGCAAAAGTGTTTTTTTTTCTATTTTAGGCTTTGCATGCCATTATAACTACTCAAGTATAACTCATATTACTATCTTTAAAGTAATACTGTATTACTTTAAAGGAAGTTGACAAAAATATAATAGAAAAGTAATGTATGTTCTCCATCTCCATTTGAATTCGCCTGTTTCTGGATGTGTCTAGCCACAGACTTCTTGGTACAATATTCTTCTCCCAGAAACCTCTTCTTAGCAGTTTCTCTGATACAGTATTACTTTAAAGATAGCAATATAAGTTAAGTGAAATCAAGAATAACTGGATTTCTGCTAGGCTGAATTTGCTGCTTATATTTATTCAGCAAACATCTGTTGGTACATTATACTAGCACTGTAGAAATATAGTACATGTAAGACTCTAGCTCCCATGAAACAAGTTCACATTCTCTTAAAAGTAAGATCTAGTAGATATGCAGTGCCCTTCTCAAATATCAATTTCTTAATTCCTGTAGTCTATGAATACGTTATATAGCAAATAAGGTTTTGGTCACAGATTGAATTAAGGATGCTTATCAGCTAATTTTAACACAGGAAGCATATCCTGGTTTATGTAAGAGGGCCCAAAGTCCTCATAAGAGTCTCTCAATGTGGAACAAGGGGAAGAATGGTCAGAGTCATGTCATGTGGTACAAAAAGGACTCCAGATAACTTTAAAGATGTATGCAGGCCAAAGAACATGGGAAGTTTCTAGAAATTGAAAAACGCAAGTAGATTCTTCCCTAGAACCTCTGAAATGAACTACAGTTCACGCCTTGGTTTTAACTAAGTGAGATGTTTCAGACCTCTGTTTCCAGAAACACAAATTAATGAATTTGCATTGCTTGAAGCCACTAAATTTGTGATAATTTATTAGAGCATCAGTAAGAAGCAAACACACATTTCAGTTCCTAGAAGTAGAATGTTGCTGTAAAAAGTAGCTTAAAACATGAAAATTGTTTTGCAACTGGGCAGTTGGCAAAAATCCCAGGACTTAGGAGGCTGAGACAGAAGAATCACAGGGTTGAGACCAGTTTCAGTAATGTAGTAAGGCCCTCCACAACTTAGTGAGATCTTGCCTCAAAATTAAAAAAATAATAATAATAAAATAGGGCTGGAGGTGTAGCTCAGAGGTAGAATGCCCCTGGGTTCCATCCTCATTAAGATAGAAAGAAAGGAAAGAAGGAGGGAGGGAGGGAAAAGGAAGTGTGAGCTTACATTGCCTTACATGGACAGTTAGAAAAAATATAGATGGCAATGACTTAACCAATGAGAACTCACAAGGAAGTGAAGACCCGGGAAGAGAAAGTATGTATGCCTCAAAAAAGCAAGAAACATCCTAATGACATGATTGGGAGAAAGAGGAAAGGGATGGTGCTGTTGATGAAGGTTCTGTATAAATGAGGAACATATATTTGGAAGCCACAAGGAACAGAATCCTTCTTATGCTGATTCAGAAAACATAGTAGAATCATATCATGAAGTCAGGTGGAAAGCAGATCTGTTAAGTAATTAACTTAGGTAGTCAGTTTTAGAACTTAACTGTCAGTTAAAATCTAGAGGATCTTTGGATGTGATTGAAAAGCATATGCTAGAGGGAAAAAAATTGATCTGGGCAACCTTTTGCTGGTCCTCTAGAAAGGTCAGAATATCAGAGCATTCAGTCTCACACAACAGGGCTCTTTGAAATGACTAAGTGTGTGACTCATAAATATCTTCAATCAGCTGGGCAGAATTAAAAAAAAAAAAAAAGGTACAATATTATCTAGGAAAGACCTGAAAAAGAAACACATGGCTAATGGAGCAAATCCCACAGCATACACAAGAGACACATAGTTCTTGAGAATGTTATAATAGCAGAAATATTTCCAGGTGGAACTAAAGGAGAGTGAAAGAGAATAAAATGAAGGATGATTACCAGGTCCTCAAATATTTACAAGAAGCATGCTGTTGAAACTACTCACATGTAAACATCTACTAGTTTTCACAAAAATGGTAGGTTGATTCTGAAAGTACAACTCCGAGTCCAGAGGGCAGGGCCTTGAGCCAAGAGGTAGAGCAAAGAAGCACAGAGGTAGTCCATGGGCAATGAAACCTCGTGGAATTTGTCAACTGGATTTAAAAAGTTATTTGAAAGTGGTGGATTGGACCATGGTTCTTGAGTTTTATAGGTTCAGGGTTGGAGCAACATTGCATCTCAGAGTGCATCTTACCTAGCACCCACCCACACCTGACTTAGAAGGTGTAGATCTAGATGCTGAGATAGGAAACTTTGGAACCATGGAATTTAGACTTTGAGTTGATGTTATAGTTGGTTGAAACTCTGGGGCCTCTTGGAATGGATGAATTCATTTTGAATGTGGAATGGATGTGAGTCTCGGTGAGTCAGAGGTCTGACTGTGTGTTAGGAAGAACACTGATCCACAAAGATATCTACCTCCTAAAGTCTAGAACATCCAAATATGCTATGCTCCATGACAAGGAAAAAGTTGAGTAGTTATGGATCAAAGTAATTATGACAAATTGCAGATTTTAAGATAGCATTATTACCCTGGATTACGTGGAAAGGCCCAGTGTAATCACAGGGTCCTTCAGTGTGAAACAGGGAGGCAGAAAAGTCCCTGTCAGAATGACACAGCATGAAAAAATCCCAAATGGCCATTGTTGGCTTTGATGATGGAAAGGCCCATGACCCAAGCAATATGGGTGGCCTCTTGAAGTTGGAAAAGTCAAGAGAACAATTAACCCCTCCAGCCACAATGAATGAGCATAGCTCTGCCTGTACCTTAAATAAACACTCGGAGACACGCTTTGAACTTCTAACGTAGAGCACTGAGAGATAATACATTTGCACAGTGTAAGCCACTACATTTGCAGTCATTTGTTGCAGGAGCAAAAGAAGACTGATGTAGTGATATGACTAAAGTTTTTAAAATATGTGCCATAATTTGGGAAGTGAAATAGAAAGAAAACATATGAGGTGAGAATTTACCTGTGAGACAGAGAGCATAATCATTTGGACCTACCCATTCAAACTTTTAAAATATTCTTGTTTCAAGGAGAAGGCATATACGCCTCCCAGCTGAACTCCTCTACACATAAATTAGTAATCTATAGCTAGATGTATATATTTATGCCTTTGATGTCATTTGATTTTATATGAATTTCATCTTTATGCATACATATGGCTAAAGCCCTAACAAAATAATTTACACTCCTTTGCAAAGTTGCACACAGGGCAGTGGTGTTATTGTTTGTGGCAATAATAGCTATTCGTAGAACCTGGCACTCTCTGAGCCTCTGCCTCTTCACGGCATATCTGCCTGATGCCTTTGCATCAAAAGAGCTGGGCTGTCTGTTCTCACTGGCTCCATTGGCTAGCTTCCCACATTCCACAGCGATGCTGACTTGCTTGAAATTCTGCTTCCCTGTGTTCTTTCGGCATTTTCTCTTTTTAACTGTTTTCAGACACCTCACTTCAACTCCATCACCCCAGGAATTACAGGGTGACTATAATACCAGGGGCCAATCCACAATCAGAAGGGCATGTGCCCACAAAAGAATTATAGTTGACTTTTTCAAGCAGGAGAACATATGAATCATAAATATGTCACTTCTACTCTGTTCTTTATTGATCACAACCAGACTCAGAAGACTCCCCTATTTCCTGGGGGAACCGCTCTTCTCAAATCTGCACTTCAAAGCCCCAAGGCATATCTGTAAGAGATTCCCAGGGAAATGCAGTTTGCCAGATATGATACAGAAATCAGCACCACCTTGAAACATTACCAGATCTTCATCGTGCTTGCTGGTGCTGTCTGAAAGGACTGTGTTTCTCCTCCAATAGTTTTGATGGGCAAACAGAATAGTATTTGTGGGCTGGTAAGTGGCTGGGCTGATAAAGTAGGAAAAAACATAGATGAGGGTTGCCATGACAATGTTAAGTAACATCAGAAACTGAGAGTTTCCATGAGCAGAACAATGAATTGGCCTTGCATTGATCTGCAATTGTACGTAGCTATTTAACTCTTGGGAAAATTATTCCTGGCTTTTATTTTTTTGTATCTGCACATTGCTTTCTTTTAACAATGATTTTCAAGTAATGTCTGTGTCTCAATTTTTTTAAAGGATTATTTGAAAAGCAATACAGTCGTGTTCTTTGTTTGTTCAAGGCTCTGTTATGCCTTTGAGATCATTTTCACTCTGACCATTTCATACACCTTGCATCTCCCACTGCTTCCTACCTGCTGTTTCTCTGGGTTCTGAATCAACATCATACCTCTGGACCAGCATCATTTTTGTGTCTCTGATTTTCTCTCACCTTTCCTAGAATAATAATTAAAAAAAAAAACAGATAGCGTCTAAATTTGATGAGTCCTCAATATAAGAGAAACGTAGGGATTATATGAATAAACAGGGTATTTAGTTTTCTGTTTGCAGGGCCAAGTGGTGACATTTATGTTCATTGTGCTAGACTTTTCACTCTGTAGCTTGCACTGGAAATAGTTTATTTTAACAACAACTTACATATTATATTCTAGATCACAAAGTAATATGCCATAAAGCCCAATTTTCTGTTAAGATAATATAGTAATTAAATGCAATTGGGTATGTCCTTCTCAATATCTAGGGATGCAATATCCTTTGATGCCCAAGAGGCACCACGTTTTTCAACGATTCTAGTTATTTTCACTGTGGTCTTATGTTCCCTCATCTGATAAAAAGAATAACTAGTCGCTTGTGGCCATAATTAACAATATGAGGTATTCCCATCAGCATCCTTACAGCCACAATCCAAAGACTTGACCATGTAACTTAGAGGAAAAAAAGATTGATTTTCTTACAGTTTTGGGTTTGGTCCATGTGATTCTGGGAGAGCATAAGGCTTTTCTTCTTTCATCGTGGAGGCCAGAAGCAAGGGAGAAATCAGGGGGACAAGGAGCCATATATAGTCCCCAAGTTTTCACCCCCAGGCATCTGCCCCTTTCAGCCACATCCTACTGTCCCAGCCACCATCCAGGGAAATCCTTTAGAGTGGGTCTACATTCCGATAGGATAGGATGACAACCATCAAAATTCAATTAAGTCAACTCCAAATGTCAATTTATGAGGTCTTCAAGGGGCCATTCCATATCCAACCATAGCACTTAGTGAACTAGAATAGTTTATTGTAGTTTTTTCTTTTTCTTTTAAATATCCCGGATAGAAATGTGTGCTGGCACAGGCTCCCAAATCCCAGGACTTAGGAGGCTGAATCAGGGGCTGAAGCTTGAGGACAGCCTCAGCAACTTAGTGAGACCTTCAGCAACTTACTAAGACACAGCTTTAAAATATAAAAATGCAAAGGCCTTGGGGCATAGCTCAGAGATAGAATACACCTGGGTTCAATCCCCAGTGACCAACCCTCTATACACACACACACACACACACACACACACACACATATATCCAAACTGGATAATGCTCAGTTAATTTCACAGGATGCTTGCTGACAGTGTGAATTGTTGTGTTCTATTTCTGTAGATGTTCAGTTTTTCATCTGTATACAAGCTACTTATTATAATTTATAATTTTATGTAAATATATACATATATACCTCTCTCATGGACAAAAATGCCAGTTTGTCTAAGTTCAAATTCTGGCTCACTTTCATGCTGTGTAACTCTAGGCAGGAGCCATTTACTTCACTTCTGAAGCTTCAGATTTCTTATGAGACCAGCGCATTATAAACTTTGCTGCCTAGTGAGCTAGCCACATGGCTGACATTACTGCATGTGGTCACGTGCAGTTTCTAACTCACCAGTTGATAGATCCATTCGACAGCACAGAAGGTCACTGGTCCCTCATTGTCTTAGATTCTGTATTACGTGCTGAGCTGTGAACATGAATGAGATGCAGCATGTATTCTTGAAGAACTTCCAGTGTGTTTGAAGAAGTACCTGTTCACCCTTGATTGCTTGAGTATCTGGGATAGGTGCATGGTGCAGTATGCACCTGGAGGAGGAGCTAGCTAGGTATCACTAGGTAGGACTCGAGATCTGTACCTCAGTGGCACTTTCCATTTCTGCCCTTACCACATCCTCAGGATGGACAAGGTGGGCTCCTGTGCTGTCAGCCACTGGACCATCTGCCCTTGTGAAGGTAATCACAAGTAAAAGCTTCCTTCTTGCCATAAACACCAAGCATCTTACAAGGAAAGGACTTTAGTGTGCTTCTTTTTATTTCCAGTGTCTCCTCAGTGTTCAGCAGCAGTTGGAACTTGCTTAGATTTATTTAAATAAATGCCTAAGTAAGTCGATAAATTAACAAGTGAATAGATGGAGTTAGATAATCTAAGAAGGTAAGAGAGGTGGCACACCAGATAGTAGGTGAGTTTATCACATGTTGATGTGATTATCACAGTGAAGACCATTTGGAAAGTAGCTGTGTAACTTTAAGAAGAGAGAAGTTAAAAATTAAGAACTGAACAATCTGATTAAGGAAGGGCTCTATAAGACATGCCAATGATTTATAATTAATTTTAGGAGAAGTGAGAAATACCATGATATTTTAGATTGAACGGTAATATTTGGGACCTTTGTTGCAGGTATAATTTATCAGAGGGTGGAGGACGATTGAGTAGGTAGAGAATATGAACACAGAAAAAACAATTAAAACATAATTCAATTTATATATGTAAAAATGGTGAGAACCAATATTAAAGTAGTAGGGATCTATGGCAGTAAGATTAGATTTGGAATTGGTAAAAATTAAGAAACAAATTCAGTATGCAAGTTGAGAAGTGGAAGTACATGTCACTAGCAGGTGTGGTGGCGCACGCTTGTAATCCCAGTACTTGGGAGGCTGAGACCGGAGGACCCGGGTTTCGCGGCCAGCCTCCGCTACTTAGTGAGGCCCTCTGAAACTTAGTGAGACCCTGTTTCAAAAATAAAGAATAAAAATAGGACTGGGGGTGTAGCTCAGAGGTAGAATGCTCTTGAGTTCAATCCCAAGTACTGAAAAAAAAAAAAAATGTGACTAGCAATTTGGTGTTGGTTATGTCAAAGCTTGCGTTAGGAAACAATGGGTGTGGTGGAAAATATTTTGTTTACTTTTAAAGATGTGGGAAGAGAATTATTAATGAGATATCTTTGTGAACATGTTGGAAATTTAGTGCTGAAACAAAGAAGAGTTGGAAAGGTGAAGGAGTAAGCTTAATAAGCACGAAGTCGGGAACTTCAACTCATTATGATATCCACGTGTTAAAACAGAACATTGTCTGAGTTTGAGCAAATGCACTGTGAAAGCAAAGTAAGAATGCAAAATTGTATATTTGAGAATATTACATTTTTGTGGTACTGGAGATGGAAGCCAAGCTACACCCCCAGTCCTATTTTATTTTTATTTTGAAACAGGATCTCATCTCACTAAGCTGATGAGAGTCTCATTAGTTGCTAAGTCTGTGCTCAAATCTGTGATCCTCCTGTCTTAGCCTCCCAAGTACTGGGATTACAAGCATGCACCATCACGCCGGGCCCATGCTTCCTTTTAGTTACTACCTCATATATTTCTACCTACCTTTGAGAACATCATATTATCATTCCTATCAGGATGGTTTCAGGTGTCCTGTAAGATCTGATGAAATGTATTTGCTCCAGCTTTAAAAAGGATGAGGACAAAAGAAAAGAGCCACTCTTTCTATTCATTGAATTATTCTTTGTGTTATTCAGAAAATACTTATTACTTTGCAACTTTATATGTTTCTTGATTTTCTCTGTTGGGATTTAAACTAATGGCAAATTTTATCATTATAAGACAAAATACTTGCTATTGGCTACAATTTAGATGAAGAAGCAATTTTGGAAAACATGCAGATACATATATCCTATATATTTATGAAAAATAACTTCTTTCATATCAAAGATATTTGGTTTTGTGTTTATTAGATAAAACACCTCCTCTCAAATAGTCCCATGAAATTTTTCTGTAAAATACTACATGATAAATGTAGTCATTCAAAATTAATTCAGATGAAATATGGTACAATTAGGCAGTGATTCCTGCTTTCTAAAAATCTCATTATAAGAAATTCATCTTAATACAAGTAATGAATTATTGAATTCTTATTATATCCCAGGCATTATTCTAAGCACTTTGCATAGATTATCTCATTAGATTTTATAGCCCACCAAAGATATATTATATTATTTCTATCACTGTTTGTGATTTAAAAAAAAAGATTTAAAGTGTTTTAAGGATGTACATATGTTCATCTTCTAGACACAGCTGAGATCAGAACCCATGACGAGTACATGTTTAAATACCATGCCCCGCACTCAGCAAGTGAATACATATTTGCTTCAGGCTCAAATGTAAAGGCATAGATTTTTTCTTACCCTTTGTGATTTTATTGGGAGCATTCAGATGTTTTCAATGATCCCAGAATTTATAGCAGTATTTGTCCATATATCATGATTCAAGCAAAATTTTTCCCTGGAAAATTATTTAAATATGAATTTCAATATTGTTCCTTTTGTCATTGTCATCTTCATCATATTGTTCATCAGTATTAATGATGGTAATATCACTGTTATACTTTAACCTTCTGAGTCAATTTCAAATTCATAATAGTTGTATTTTAGATGTGTTATGATACAGTCTCACCATAGAAAAATGACTATTTCTGTCAATGTTATCAATTAGTGGAAAAAGTGAATAACAATTCATTTTATTGAATGGTTTTACTACGTGTAAACCTTGACTTCAAATCTCAGAAAGAGCTCAAAAACATTTTCTGTTATCCACATGAATACCCAATGGTCCAACCCTTGGGTCAATTGATATTGGCCGATGAGCATACCATGTGACACAGTGCAAAAAGCACACAGCCTTGGTGCAGGAAAACCAGGCTCAAGTGGGGACTTTAGATGGGGTTAGTGGCTTAAAGAACACAAACCTAAGAAGAAAGGTGTGTATGTTTAAACCACTCAGTGAACCACCTACCTATTAAATTAAAACAAAATAAGTTTTCTGAGCTCTTAATTTCTCACTTGACAAGTAATCTTTAAAATAACAGTGAGACTCAAATTTGCAAGTAAATAAAATCCCATCTATATAACCTTTCTGAAAGAATTCTCTAGCTCCTCACCACCGCCACCACCAGCACCACCTTGGGCCTCAGAAACCATTTCATCCCACCATACCCTAAACACAAATAGGATAGCAGACTCTTTGATCCACAACACAAGTTTTGCTAAGGGTTTCTCAAGGACTTAGAATTAAGCAATTCAAAAATAAAAAGAATTTTCCTAAATATTTTAAGTATATCTCAAACCCTTGCTCTCCACCTTCCTGAAAATCAGACAGTTAATGAGAAACTGCTGCTATTCCTCAGGCATATTCTGCCCATGGGGTGAGGAAGGGGATATCTTCTTTGGAAATGACCCAGCACACTGCCTTAAACACTCCACAAAAGAGCAATAGCGTTAACCATATGGAAGGTGCCATCATCAGCTCTGCTTAGTGTTTCCTATGGTTGTCTTGACTATACCATTGTGGTCTTATATAATGTCAATCATTCTTCTCCATTCCCTAAAACAAATACTGCTCTCACCAGGCAACTCACCCTACTTTAAACTTAAATTAAACATAATCTTACAGCTCTACTTTTGTTTAAATGTAAACACATAATTTCCAAGAAGCTCTTTCTTTTTTTATTTTCTCCTCCTCCTCCCCCTCCTCCTCCTCTCCCTCTTCCTCCTCCTCCTACTCCTCCATTGTCGTCTTCTTCTTCTTCTTCTTCTTCTTCTTCTTCTTCTTCTTTTTCTTCTTCTTCTTCTTATTATTATTATTATTTTCAATCTCAGAATTTGCCATTGGAGTAATCTCAGACTTCCCATTGGGTGATATAATGCATAATTTGTGGAAAATTTCTTTAGGCTACTAACAGACTTTCCAGGATCTTTATAAATCACCGTCAACCACTGCTCCCCTATTGCTTGTAACAATGAAAGAATGATCCTTGAGAGTATAAATGCTTGACTGGCATGCAGCAATTCTTTAATTGGAGTGCTTACTTGCCTTTATTTATTATCCATGGTAATGTTTATGATGAATTCTAGGTCTAGGACAAATAACAGCCTACAGACAGCAGTTGAAAGTAGCTAGATCAAGAATGAGTGCTTTGGGGGTGTTCTGTCTTCCTGTGAGAATAGAAGGCAGACTAGGCCTGGGTGGAAAACAGAGCAGGGTGACTGCAGTCAGCCTTTCAACATCTTCCAATTTTGCACCGTCCAACTTCTGTCTACCATTCTGCTCTCGCTTCCCCTCCTCAGTATCCATCTTGGAAGATTTCTGGCATCTCAGGCTGCAGACATTCATTCTGAGCTAGTATCATCACTGGAAAATGGTCCTCTAAACCAGTTCTCACGGAAGAGGAATTTATTCTCCCCAGCGAGAGTCATCTGCATTTCCATTGATGATGCTCAAGGACGGAAAACCATGCTTGTTTCGATGTAATGAAAAATGCAATGTATGCTTCTAGGTGATGGGAAAAAATATGGAGAAAGTGAAACACTTCTGACTCGTAGAGCTAATTGCAAAGCTTTTAAGGTTCACAGTGCATGTATTCATCAACTGGATATTCATTGAGTACCTGCTAAGTGTTAGACACAGGAAATAATGGATACAGAGTCCTGGAGAAAGTCCTGTTCAGGAGTAACAGACAAATAGAATAGTCTTGACAAATGCAAGGGACTACAGCTGAATTCAAAACAAAAAGAAACTCATCATAGCTCTCATTCATATGCTTGAACATTTGAACCACAGAAAAAGTCAGCCTGTCCTCTTTTCCTTTCCCTTTCGTGTGGATAGCATTGCTCTATTTACTCTGTGTACCTTGGGGAGAGTTTGTACCTTTGTTGTGACAAGAACTAAAGTAATTAGGCATTTTAAAGGTATTTGAGGAGTTCTATTAAAATATGAGAAAGGCATTCACCTTCAAGCACTGACATAACACCATGGTCCCTGAGGTCCCTCGACGAGGAACCTGGCCATGACCCTAGGAGAGTCCTTCACCCATCCAGGTGTCATTTGTAAAAGGTAGCTTAGAACTCAATGTCATCGAGACCGCTGCTGCTCTGACGTAAAATTTTATAATCACTTACTATTCCATTAAAACTACTTTTAGAAACATTGTTCACTTGGTTTTTCAAAATGAAATTATACTGTTTTCACTGTATTCCTGTTTTACAGATGAGTCATTTGAATTTTGGAGCCTCAATGGCTGATACACACTGATAGAACTCATATGTGGAGGAGCCCACGTTCAAGCCCACTCCTTCTGACTCTGAAGTCCACATTGTCTGTTTTGAATCCAAATTAGCAGACAACAAATTCAGATTCATTTCATATATTCAGAACTTCTCCCTTGATATTTGGTTCTTAACAATAGCTCTAGAATAAGAAAATATTGATCATTTATTCTATTTAATTCCCTTGACATTCTAGTAATAGAAGTTTAAATTTGTTAAAGGTCATGTGATCATGAACGCTAAGTAGGGCAGTGGGAAGAAGCAACAATAGGCCAACTCTATTTATGTCTCTTGTGCTTTATTTTTTTTAATCCTCTAAAAGACCCTGAAAGCTTAAGCATTATTATGAATATAACAGGATGCCATTTTTTTTTTCTGTTGTCTCAATGTTTTAGTCAAAACTTTACAGTTGAGAAAAATAGGTGTCAGTGGTGCATGCCTATAATCAAAGTATTTGGGAGGCGGAGAGAGGACAATTACAGGTTTGAGGCTAGCCTCAGCAACTTAGCAAGGCCTTCAGTAACTTGGAGAGACCTTGTTTCAAAATAGAAACATACAAAGGGATAGAGGTAAAATGCCCCTGACTTCAAACCCCAGTACCAAAATAATAATGATAATAATCTTCAAAGTCTAAAGACTATGTAATATATATTCATGTAGGACTCAGTTGACCAAGCTTGAACGTCTAATCTCACCCTCAGCTCCCCAACAGCCTTCATTATGTGGGATACTGAAAATTGGTCGTCTTGGACAAGGAGAGTTTTTATCCTGACTGGGTTTTCTCTGAGAACCAGTCTAGAGATGTTGGGCTACTGTAAGGGTAGAACCACAAACTGTCACACCAAGATGCATTGGAACAGTGCGGCCGAAGAGCTCTTGGGTACCCGTGTCTTGAGTTTGGAAGCGTACCTGCCTCTCACCCGATGCTGTTCATAATCTGAAGTCTGGAGGGAGCATCCTGGGCAGCAGTAGAAGTGACAGGGACCAGGAACCCATGCCTGTTCTCCCACATCTCCGTGTAGCAGGAATCGATACATTTCCTGAGACTGAGTGGTCACTGCTGAAACCACTGGGAGAGGGATTGGCCATCCTGGTGGCCTCTCAGGGACATAAAGCCTAGTGTCCTCAGAGGAGTTGTTCCAAGACACCAGTCGAAGAGAACGTATGAGGTAGAAGGAGTCAAGGGCTCACATAATTATATCCTGTGTTAGAATTATTATAGAAGGACCTGCCACTCACAGTATAGGCACCAAAAGTCAAGAGGGACCACATGCTAAATATGCAACTTTTGTTCCTTTTCTGTAACCCTTTCCTCATCCAAGGAGCTGCAGATGACGGGGAGGGGAAGCAGGAGAAAGAAAGAATTGTGTCTCTTTTCCTGCTATAGATCACCTGCATGAGGAGATCATTAAGTGTGTAAGGTCAAATTAAAACCTCACCATCTCTTAACTTTTCACTTGCTCTTAACTTTTATTTGTTACTCCCTATGAAAACTAAAATGATAAATAGGGTCATAGATATCTTTACAGAAAGAAAGAGCAATATTTTGACTCAATTTTTACTTTGCTAATACAATGATTGTTTATTCATAAACCTAGACCACTTGGTATTTTCTCACTCTCTTACTAAGGTCATCAAGTTAATTCCATATCCGTTAACGACCACTACATCCTGAAAAATACTCAAGCCTGAATCTCTTTCTGTGTTCTATTTGTTACTGATCAATACCATCAAGTCCCGATGATTTCCGTCTTCAATCTTCACGGGTGCTTCTTTATCCTCTTTACTCCTATGGTCATTACATCTGTTCTAGCCCTCCCTGCTTCTCATCTTGCCAAATGCAGTAGTCCCTGTGCTTTCATTCACATATATTTTCCCATTTAACCCAAAGAGTTAGATGAGAACTTGATACGAACTTCAGTTCTGCCCATCCCCTAACTAAAACTACTCAGTAACTGCGCGTACCATTTATTATAGGAGCCAAGGACCTTAAGGAACCCCGACCATGTAGCTAGCCTTCTTTTACCATTCTCCTTCTGACACAAGCCTTCCATTCATGCAAAACTACTTGTAATATAAATTGTATTTTTGCATGTTTTTCCTGCATGCAGTGTCTTAACTCATTTGTTTATATATTTGTTAATCAAATAAGTATTGTGTACTTGCTCTGTGTAAGGTCCTAATGTGCTATGTACTGAGAACACAGTGGTAATCTAGACAAATGTGGGCCTTAGTCTTAGAGATCCTAAAGATCCGGTCACAGATATGAAGTAACACACCGAAATAGTTGACCATGTACAATTAAAATGAGTGGATGAAAGGAGAAGAGAGAATGTTATGAAGAGAATATGGTAAAGGGAGCTGACTTATGTTACGAAACATGATTGAGACTTTCCTCAAAACAGACCTTTGAGTTGAGACTGACAGGAGTCGACCATGCAGAAGATTGGGGGCTGGTAGAGAAGGGGGGAGGGTATTCTGGACAGGGGAGGTAGCCTGTGTAAAAGGTCAGGTTGGATAGAAGCACGACACATTTAGGTGCAGAAGGAAGACAGTGCAGTGCGAGTGGTGCTCAAATAGAAGCAGCAGAAGACGGACTACTGGAGGAATCCGGATTCTTTTTGGTGAATCATCCTAAAACACGGCCCCTTAGTAGTCATCTCTTCCTTCTCAATGTTCTCACTAGAGCACACAGACCCCTCTCTGTCTCTCTCTCTCTCACATTGCATTGTAGTGATCTGTTTACGTATTTTTCTCCTGCTGAACTGTGAGATTTCTCAGGAAGTCACCGTGAGTCATATTTGTGTTCCAAACATCAGCTATCGTGCCAACATATGGAACAATGTACTTCACATCTTACCTCCTTCTCACCCATTTATTTCTCAACCCACAGTTGTTTTTATTTGCTTGTCTCATTTCCTGCACGATTTCAAACTACCAAGATTTCCTTGCCAGAAAATTCTGCTTTTGTTTGTTCTTTCGTAATTGGGGTAATGGTACCACCATCCCCTAGTCCATCAAAGGAGAAACTAAGTTATCCATCTCCCTTTTTCTCAAAAGCCATAAGCCTCAGAAAGGATTCTTGCTGTTTCTTGAGTCTGTGTGTTAACTTTCTATCTCAGCACTAACTCCAGGTTCTCTTAATTTCTGATCTGGTTTACCAGATAATAGATTCTTAATTTGAGATCTTCCTTCAGAATTGCTCCTTTCATATTATCCAAAAATCTGCTTTAGTGGGCTTCCTAAAATTCATACTTCCTTGATCATGGTACTGGTCTAAGAAAACTCATTTATTCACTTCTCTTTGCCTACAAAGTAAATCTAAATTCCTTGGCCAGACACAGAGTGTTTTCCATCCTCTCATTTCTGAATGCTACAGTGCCTAGAACTTTTATTTAGCACATTCTTGAACCACACACAGAGCATCTAAGGTACCATGGCTCATGCCACTGAACATGTTGTTTGGTTCATCTAAAAAGTTATTCACACGTTACCACCTAGCAAACTCCAGGTTCTTCCTTAAAAATCAAAGTTCCATCACCACAGGATCCTTCCCTGGCCACCTCCTTGACAAGGTCTTCGTTTTACCCACATCACATTGTAATCTTTCTAATATAATATCACTGGGAAATTCTGTCCCCTGCCCGTACAATGTGGGTTCTTCAGCCCAGAAATTGTGCTTTATATTAATATTATAAGCACCTGGGGATTATAATGGAACATAGTTCCTTCTCAAAGAATTGAACAGTAAAAAGAAGATAATATGTTATTCCTCTGTTCAGTGAGACAGTTGAGGATGATCTAAGAACCAAAAATAAATAATGAAGCAATCTCTTATAGTCCTAATACCATTGTGATTTAACAATAGTGTCACATTGTCTATTGCATTACTTTGGTTGCATCTATATAATTCACAAAGAAATTAAGACTGAGAAAAGTTGATTAACTTGTGAAATCATCACAGAATTTAAAACTGGAGTTGAGATGTAGAGCTGAGTAAGTTTTCTCAATATTTTGTTTTTTGGTGAATTACAATGAGACAATCTTTACTCCATTTACTATTTTCAGGTTATCTGTCTCCAAAGCTCCTCCCTAGTTAATGTATTTACAAAGTTATTTCTATGATTGTTTTTTATCACTGTTGAGTTTATCTTACATCATTGTGGGGATACTTAAAACTTATTTAACAATATAATAATATCTTATAGCACACTAATATGTACATACATGTCCTATTTCATTAAAATCTAAGCTCTTCTATAAACAGATAGAATGTTAGAAGTACTAAATTGCATGGTATTGATTTTACACAGTCTGCCCAGACAGTAATGCAAATAACCAAACCAAATCTTTCTTTAAATAGTGAGAAAAACATCTAAATGAAAATTTATATGTCTCTTGAAAAATTGGAGGTTGTAATGATATATTCACAATGGACCTGTTCGTTTTATCATAAAATATGATAGAAGTAGAAGCCATCATGGTGAAATATGTTCTAAAAGGGAGAGAGATTGAGCTGGTTGATGATAAAGATAATAATGTTTTGTGTGGGAAAGCTGAAGCAGCTATTTTAGTGCAGGGACCTTTTGAGTCTTAATTTTGCAGTTATTTTGAAATGGAGACCATTTTAGGAGCCACCCAAACAAACCATCAATCTTTCAGTTTTTTAACAATCAGAAGATATGCTCCTGGCATGTATTACACACCAGCCAAGGGCAGTGTCCTGTCTCTGGCTCTAAATCCAGTTCTGAGGACCTGAGACAATGAGAGAGTATGAACTAGAGGTGGGACAGCAACTGGGTCAGGGATGGCACCAGAGTGGGAGGTGTGCTGGAGACAGGAGGTTAGTAACCCACGGTGATAGAGTAAGGATTTGTTCTTAAGCCATGTTTTTTTTTGTTTTTGTTTTTGTTTTTTAAGAATTTACATGTTGCAATCACTGTTATAAATGGGGGAAATATGGGTGAAGAAGATAGAGCTTAATGTTCACTGTTAAATGTTTCCTTAAGCAAGCCATTAAAACAATGTTTGACTTTCATGATAGAGAAAACGGGATTTCATAGTAGAATACAGAAAAATAACATTCAAGCAGGGATCTGAAAGAGAAGGAAGATAGAAGTTGAGTGTCAGTAATGTATATGGCTCATTCCATGCAGTAATGAAAAGCAGTAAACTCACTTTTAGGTAAAGGTGATTTAATATGGCTGTATTAATATACAGAATTATCAAAGTTACCAATGTTGGATTTGAATATTAGATCTAATGATGATTATAAAGGATTTAGATGGTTTGTTTACACATATATGTGTAAGCAAACATAAATATATATGTAAACAAACTCATTGAATATTGGATTTGAATATTAGGTCTAATGATTATAATGATTATAAAGGATTTGGATAGTTTGTTTACATATATATGTGTGCGTATCATATGTGTGCATATATATATACACACATATAGGCAATATATTTATTATATATATTCACAAAAATTCACAAAGATAGTAGACTTATAGATCTGTCTGGAAACTTTGAATTCAACTACTTAATTTATGCACCAAAAGCATTAGAGAAGTTGCTTTCATAGCATTCTAAAGATGTCATCAATTTTAAAAATAATAGCTTTAATTCAAGACAACATGAGTTATGAGACAAATTTTATAAGGTGTATGCGTCTATTCGGGAAACATGATTATGCCTAATTGATGTATAAATCTGTGTTATTGTCTGGCAGACTGTACTTATGTGGAAATGATTAGAATCCAGTACTATAGGTCTGACATAAAGTGGTACACACTCAGACCATTTTAACTACTGCTCTAAAGATTCCACTACACTAAAACGTAACCTGAGGGGCCGGTAGAGCAACTCCCCTCAGGAATTTTGGTCCAAATTCTGCTCCATCACTTCATATAAGGCCAAGGGAACCATCAGACCAGCACCTATGGCATGGGAGCAACAGGACGTACTGATTTACTGTGGCAATTTAAAATATAATGCACACAGGATGTGGAGCACAGTAAATGACCCATATTGCTTAATAAGTATTCACTGCAACCATGTTACTATCCTCCAGATTAAATACAAACACTTGAATCTTTAGAGCATTTGAACAAGAGTAAATAGATCTGTCTCCCAGGCAGGGAAATCTAGTTCCACTGGATGCTTTTAGTCATAAGCTAAATGCAATCTGCTAATTCCCTATTTTGAGTGGCCATTCAGTGAAATGCTTGGTTTGTCTTATTTATCAAATATTAACTTACTAGTTGGTAGTTGCCATGGCCTTCAAGGACATACTAATGGAGAGAGGATATGGTGAGATGGAGGATTTTTTTTTTCTAAGAAAAGCCCTTCACTGCCCTTTGTCAAAATTTTTTTCACATCTTTCACCATTATTCATTAAAAATACAGCTCCCCCAGTATTTTACCCTGTGGGAACAAAATGTTCTACTTCTCCCTTAAAATATTTCCTCTTCAGTCCTTCTACCTGTAATAAGCATTCTTTAAGAATGATTTTTCTATGTCATACTTCCTAGTAATGGTTGCATATTTTGGGTTACTATTTACAGTTCTGTGTTGATGTGTTAATATTCCTAGTTAGGTTTTACTTCCCTTAATCTGACATTGTATTTTATACGTGTCTATTGAGTATCTTGTGGAATCAGTATGTAGTTAATGACAATAGACTGATGACCAGGGAAATGAAGTAAAATAACTACTATTAAAATCTTCTCTTATTATTACCAACAATTTCCATTAAGCGATATTCAAGTTAGAGTGATGTTTTGTACAACGACATTTTAGTGATGGGCTGCATATATGACAGTGATCCCCTAAGATCATACCTCTTATCAATATTGTAGCTGTCTTAATTTGTCAAGTAGACGCTGTGATGCTTACTTAAAGACAAAACCACAAAATGAGGATCTTCTCAGAATGCATCCCCATCATTAAGTGATATACCAGAGTATCTAAGACTGTTTCTAATCCTTGTTCATTTCATTCAAGTTTCAAACTACCAGAGTTATACATCACACATATAAAAGAATAAAATAGTATGAGTTGCTAGGAAAAATAGAGCAATATTAAAGCAGTTTTTTGTCATACAACTGTGTGCATGAAAATATGCATATAAACCCAACACTTTCTGTGTTATGCTAAAAAGTGAATTATAAATAAGCCATACTCGTGCTATACGTTACTAACAGCCTGTATAAATGCAGGCATCCTTCAAAATCGAGTAGGGTAGTCCAGTCACACATCAGTCCTTCAGATGACACTAAGAAGCCCAAAGATATTGTATAACGGGTCTTATAAACATCAGCTGCCAGATGCCACCAGGAGCTCAGGAGACAGACTTGTAAGATCTGCTTATTGTGGTTTATGGGCTAATAAAATTCCAGAGAAGACTATTGGGCTACTTCTTAATTCTTTCACAGTATAATATAGATGTGCCTCTTCCTGAATGATAAATCTGAGTAAATAAAATTTGAAGTGTTTATATTTCCCAGAAAGATCTTTGATCCTTAGGAGTGGGATGCAAGTTACTATAATTACAGACCTGGGGCTTATTAACTTTTGCAAACAATACTGCTTTCTTCTAAAAGCATTTTGGGTCACATTACAATTTCTAGGATGCTGTGAATAAATTGTGTGTCAAATTTAGGGAAGCCATTTTTATTTTACTTTCCAAGAATTTGCATTGTATGAAAAGTCAAGAATTGGGAAATGGAAGAGCTAGTAGGGATCTTAAAATATCTTATAGTTATTCGTTATCAATTATTCATTTATTCCTATGTCAGGGCTGGAGGTAACAAATAAATAACATTCAAACTTGTTCACATCCTACCTGGGGATGTAGAAAATGCAGTGTGATTTATGTCATGACAAAGGTAAGCCTATCATTTTAGGGAAGTTATCTGAGTTACCTTTAGCTCAGACTAATTTACACAATGGAGCAACAATGTCAAGAGGAAACGCAAAGCTGATTTGAAATTCTTGAAGACCTTGCTAGGGTGGAGACAAAAGGGACATTGCTGGCTCCAGGTCCACAGTGCGAAACAACAGAAATAATACTGCTGCTTTTCTGCCAGCAAAACAGTGAGGGATGAAGTTTGGTTGAAATAAAGACTATGAACAGAGACAAGATGAATGATGCTTTCAGAAATGTTGTGTAGGATGGGTATCAATGTTTGCTATGCTGCATAATTGAGTTTTGTCTTGAAATAATGCAAATCAGCAAAATACTTTTGTATGGGATACTAGGGATTGAACCTCTGAGATACACTCCCCTATTTTATTTTTTTTTATTTTGAAACAGTCTCTCTAAATTGCTAAGGGTCTTGCTAAGTTGCTGAGTCTGACATTGAACCTGCAATCCTCCAAAGTACTGGGATAACATACATGCCACCATACACAACTTAGCAAAAATATTTTATGTATGAAAATGGTCATAGCTGAGACACAGAGATACCATTAGTTCACAAGATAGAAAGTAAATTGGGAAAGGGAAAAATTAGTGCTAAGTTGAAAAGCTATAAAAGAAGTTGAGGTGAAAAAATATAAGTCTCAGGGACCACACTCGATATCATCAAGGAGATAGAGGTTCAGGAGTTACGTAGATGTTGAAATTTATAGTACATTCTGTCTGACCATGTGTGAGGAGAGACAGTGAGTTATGTTGGTACATCTTTGATTTGAGATGCTTCTGGAATACAGGAGCCATGCAACCCAGCACCTTTTATGATCTGACAGACCACAGTATCTCTATGAAAGAAATAGATCACTTTAATTCATTGTTGCAGCCACACTTATTGAAGAGAACTTTAAATTATAAGAGAGATCTGTTCTGTGGAATTGAACGTGTTAGTCATTGGCATGGAGGTGGTGGTAGAAATCATGGGTGTGATGACTTTGCTCAGCAAAGAAATATCAAGAAAGATAAAGACGGAACATTTGAGTAGGTGTTCTGGCAAGGGAAGAGACAGGCTGTTGTTTGAAGAGTCTAAAATAAACCTTGAATGGGTGGCCAGCATCCCCAAATAAGCTTACAGTATTAGGGCAGGGGTCCTAAGCCACTGGGGAAGAGGGAAACTTCAGTCAAATTACTATGTGATGTGTGAAGTGGAATCCCACTAACTAGCAGATGTTTTGAATAGAAGGAATAATTGATAACCCCATCAAGTACAATTTTCCTGCCATGGTAAAATTGGAATACAAAATGAAAAGAACAAAGTAATGAATAAAACCTAAGAAACCAGAGCCTACACGTTTGAAATAACCTTTCAAAATTCCTGTTTGTGAAAGGCACTTGGAGATGGAAGGATAAATAAAGAATAAAAATAAGGCTGGAAGTTTGGCTCGGAGGTAGAATGTGCTGGGTTCAATCCCCAGTGCCATAAAAAAAAAAAAAAAAGTCAGTGATGAATTTTGGGGAAAATGTGGAGTCGAAGTGTCAAAGTTTATTTTGTGCCTCTTCCTTATTCAAGACCCGGTTCTACTAGGAGCCAGACTTAGGACAGGTTTTCTTTTGCTTTGCCTCTTGCTGGTGAAATCCACCCCCTCCCCACCCATGCTTCCTCCAAACCCAAAGTTGCCCTTGCCAAATTCTGGCCGTCTTCCGTCATACATCTGCTCATTGAGGAATTGTGAGCCAGTGCTCAGCCCATAGAAACCTTGTTATTTTTGTCACTGTTTTCTTCTTGCTGAGGCTCCTCGTTAAGTGCCCCAGTCCCTTTGAGTGTTTAACGAAGGTGCTGCTACAAAGGTTTTCTGAGGACGCAGGTGTGAATGCTTGTGGAAATTTGCATCTACCTGCCAACCTTGGCTGTGTTGGACTCTGTCCGAAGTGCTGAATGTGTGGTTGCAGCCTTTCCAGTCCAGGCAGCATGGACCTGCCTTGTAAACCTGCACCACCAAGGCCTTGCTGCTCCTATGACTGAGGGCTGCCTGCTCTCCCAATCTGCCTGCTCTCCCCAATTCTGTGCACAACTTACATCACCGAGGATAAACCAATAGGACATTACATATTTTTAAATTCCAGCTGTATGCATAGAGCTGGGAACTACTCTGAGCCGATCTCAGAAAAACACACTACAATCTCTTTCAGATTCCTTTCTCATGAAAATTTATTTGTTCAACCAAGAGCCTCTCTTTAGGAGTGAAGTTAATTACTTTTTCCCTATGGATATTTTGAAAATACATTCAGAAGTATATCCATCTGCCCAGGCAAATCCTAGAGTAGTGAAGTGTCACCTCATTCTACAACAAGACAATTTTCATCCATATGCTACACCTGTGTGCTGCAACCTCACAACAAGATCAGGGATGTTCCCTTCTCCTAGCCATGAGCACATGCATGAACACTGGACCTCTCTCCATCCCAGAGCTGCTTCCAAAACATTGCTCCATTGCCTAAAATTCCCATTTTGTTTTTATTATACCATGTTTTTCTCAGACTACTTTCTAGCAATGGAGCAAGTAATTTAGCTGTATTTCAAAAAGTGCATGTAAAAATTAAAGAGAATATAGAACTATTTCAACTGTGAAAGCAGAACATAGGTGTTAAAATCTACTTTTAAATCTCCCAATCATGTCAGGCATGCCATGGTGAAGTGCTCTAGTTGTGAGTCTACAATAACAGCAACAATCATAGGAATGGTGAATAACGTCATCAGATTAATAACTGGTTGGAAATGTCTTGGATATTTTAAGCCTTTTATTATTCCTCCACAAAAAAATCTTGAGAACCACTTAGTCAAGTTCTATTAAAGATAACTACTATGGGTATTTTGGCTGGTCTGTAGATTCTTTGGATTAAGTTACTGTTTTTATTATGTTGAATTTTATATTTTGTGAACAAGGAACATGGCATAACTCTTCACACATTTTTAGGTCATATTTAATATCTTTATCTTTCAGTTATAAATCTTTAACTTTTTCCCCTTTGATACACTTTGTATAATGATGGTATTTCTCAATTTTTAATTCATGCATTCTGCTTTTCTAACATCAGTGCTGCTGTGATCAGAGAATTTCAGAGTGTTTGTTGTTGTTGTTTGTTTTCAAATCATTTGGTCCTGGGTCTTGCATGTGTGACTATTTCAGATCAGTTTCATTCTTCTTGTACTACACTCATAATGTCCTTTAAGACACGTTCCTTCAAGATAAAATCCTTCAATATTCACTTAATCTCTAAATGTCTTCACTTTCCCCTTCATCCATGAAAGATCACTTTGCTGACTGACAAGTATGGGTTGACAGGTATTTTCTCCCAGCTTTAATAGATATTATTTGACTTTCTGTTGGCTTGTGTTTTTGCTGTTGAAATGTCTGTAATCCTTCCCTCACGTCCCTTAATTGTTATGCCTTTCATTTCTGTCCTGTCAAGATTTTATTTTCATCTTCTGTGTTTAGCAATTCTGAAAAATTACAGCTATTGTTTATTAAATGTTTAATCTTTAATTATATATTTATAAATATTTATATTACAGTGTTTCATTTTTTTTTTACAATTTCTTATTTTATGGTTGCTTTGGAAGTGTCTCTTTTTGAAACACTATTACAGAAGGCATTCTCTACTTGATCACTGCAAACTCTAGTATCTATTGTATGTTGCTTCTGTTGGCTGTCAAATATCGTGATGTTGCTTAATTTCATTAGTGCTTAATTTGTTCCTTTAAGCTATTGCTATTATGGGGACTAATCTTGGAAAACTTTTCTTCAAATATGTCTTGTCCTGCCTCTGTTTTATTTTTTTCCAGTAACAAATGATAACATGTCACCAGAACCATCTCTAAAGTTTTGGTGCAGTAAAGATCCTCAAGCCCAGCTTTCCTTTGAGATAATTTCAAAGTTCAAACTTGTTGCAGAAGTGTTTCCATAGGAGCCATGCATCATAGTACTCCTCCCTTTCAGAATACCCAAATTTTCCAGCCAATTTTCTGCTCTCTTGCTCCCAAAATTCCCCCTTGTTTGGGACCTGACTCCTTGCCCTGGGTTTGTTTCCAAGTGCTTCTTTCCCAGATGCTATAGTTCCCTACATCTCAGGTATCAGCAGCACAGCAGTACGCTCACCTCACGGTCATATAGGTGTTTCAGTCTGCAGACTCACCCTGCAGCTAGAGGAGGCCTCCACAAGTGTGAATGTCTGGGAGTGGTTGTTGATGGGGAAGTGCTCTGTGTGTGTGTATGTGTGTGTGTGTGTGTGTGTATGTGTGCACGAGCACAAGAGAATGCGTGTGTATGTGGGTGTGCATGCATGTGGCTGTCACTTCTCAGAACTCCTAGTCATTCATGTTATAAGAAGCCTTCAGTTGTTTTCAAATAATTAATTGACATCGAATATATTGAACCTACAGAAAAATACAGGAAGTTATCTACAAAATGCTGGAAACCAACTACTGAACCTTTCTAAATGTTAAAGGATTGTCATTAGACAGGGAACTTGAAATTTGAGAAAAACCACTAAAGATTGCCAGGCAGTTCTCTGGGTGGCCTTGGACCAACCCAGTTCTCCCTGTTTTTCACCTGTAGGTCTCAAACTTCGCTACAGAATGTGAGACAGGTGCACCATCCTGAGATAAAGAGCAGACCAGGCTCTGCTCCAGTTCCCTAGAAACATGAAATCCTCCATTGCTTCAGTCCAGCATGGGATATGGTCCTGGGGCACAAATCCCAAGGAGGGCTGCTTTCTGTGGATGCTCAGAGGCTCTGAAGTAGGATACATGCAGGGGGGATTGCATCTGCCGCAGGGCAGCTTCCACTGCTGTGAATCTGGGACCCTTTAATCCCCTATAGTCTATCCATGAGAATCCAACCCTCTTCATGTAACCTGTGGTGTGAAGGTTCTCTCATCTCAACAGACTCAAAGGAATTGGTAACCAGTGTACAGTCCACCTACTTCTCAGATACAAAGAAATACAGTCTACGGTTTCCAAGCCATCAAATAGTGAAAAGAGGGTACCCGCACTTTTTAATGAGATAGAAGGGAAGAGAAGAGAACAAATGAAGAGTATTGTATAATGACACCACAGTATGAGAATTAAATAATGGATAATATAAAGATGAATATGAACAGAGTAATTTTGCCAATTAAAAAAAAAACATGAGAAATGGTTACATTAAGGGAAAAAATCCAGCAAGCTAGTACTTATAAAAACACACCTAAAATTAAAACACACACACAAATACACAAACACATACACATGCACACACACTCAGGAAGGTTGAAAATTAAGGAATTTAAAATATGGAGCAGCATTAAGTAACAGAATGCTGTTACAAGCAAAATTAGTACCAGAGCAATTAGAATGTAAGGAAACTCATTAAAATCATAAAAAGAGTACCTATAAAATGGTGATGAGAAATTTTTCAAATAAAATAATAATAAGCCGTTCGGTTCCAAAAAGGTAGCCTCAAAATTTATTAATTAAAAACATATATAACAACACTGGAAAAAAACACAACAATCATGGAAGATTTGTCATTTGAGCATAGTTAGGGTTTTACACAGAGAGAAGTTAGTCAGCTATAAGTAAATTACTTGAGAAGGAAAACTGGTACATTTGATGTAATAAGTATATTTGCAAATTTGTTTTCAATAAAGTTACTGTAAATGATTTTAAGAATGCATAAAGTATTTACAAAGGTTTACAATGTATCATAAAGATCTGAACAATTACTGAAGAATCTAGTTTTCTTAAATCACATTCTATTTTATTTCACGGGCTTAATAAAAGATTGTTAAAAATTCTGAATGTTGAAAACTTAACCTTAAAGTTTCACTATTAAAGATTTGATGGTCACAAGAAGAAACTATGATGTAAATAACAAAATAGTCAGAATTCTATATTAACAAAAATTTATATAAAACTTTGTTTTGGTTTAGAAACAGGAGAAAGTATTTAAGATTTTTAAAAAGTTATCTCAAGATGTTAGAAAATATAATCGACTAATTTTAAAAGGTATAAATATGGAAAATTGAAGATTAGGATGGAAATTTGTCAAAAAATAACTAAGAAACTAGAGAATAAAAGGGAAGCCTGGTTCTCTGAAAAAAAAATTACTGTAAAAGTTGTTGATCATGAAATAAAGAAGGCAAAATAAATAATATGATTAAAACTAGTATGTATGAGTATGGTTAGATTAGATAAAAAGGAGGCATACTTATAAATGAGTTTTTTTCATTATCTTTGAAAAGTTAAGTAAAATAAGCCAATGTTTAGGAAAAGCAAAACTAAACATTAAAGTCACCCAAAAATTACTGCAGAAAAAAATAGAAACTCTGCAGCTGCTGTGACTTGACACAGTGGGATCTGCAACGCTGCAGGTGAGTGGAAATCTCCAGGTGACGGTCCCTGGTGATGAATGCACTCTCTCTGACATTTGTCCTTTAGTTACTTCCTTGTCACCCTGAGGATTAGCTCTTGCTGATCTCTTATTGCAACATGATAGCCTAAATCACGACAGTTTATCTCCTCTCATTTATTTATCTTTTACACTTTTATTGGTGCATTATAGTCTCACATCATAATGCAGTTCACAGTGATGGTGACACACATGCACACAGCACTTGGTGAGTTTTCTCACAGCTCCCTCCCCACTGCCTCCTTCCCCATATATGATATTGAGATTGGCATTGGTATTCTCACATATGCAAAATAAAGTCAATGGAAGTATTTCCTTCATTAATTCTCCTTCTCCCTTCCAATCTCCAAGATCACCTCTCTCACTCCACTGGGATTTCTCCTCCAATATCTAAAGTCCCTCACATACCCCTTACTCGCTAGCATATGAGATAAAAAAAACATATAACCCTTCACTTTCTGTGACTGGTGAATCTCATTTAACATAATGTTCTCCCAGTCCATCCATTTTCCTGACAATGACATAATTTTGTTCTTCTTTATTGCTGAGAGGAATTCCATGCATGCATATCCCATAATTGTATAATCCATTCATTCACCTGTTGATGGACACCTAGTTTGGTTCCATAATTTGGCTATTTTGAATTGTGCCGTTATAAACATGGATATACATGTATTACTATAATAGTCTGATTTCAGTCTCTTTGGAAAGACACCCAGGGTGGTATAGCTGGATCCTATGGTGGGTCCATTCCCAGTGTTCTGAGGAAGCTCCACACTGATCCCCATGGTGTCTGTACTAATTCTCTCCCTTCATTTATGATCTCTTTCCATGCCCAAGTTGACTATGCGTCTATGGCTTGAGATTTCCATATCACAACTTCCACAAGAACATTTGATAATGTTTCTTATTCTGTTTTTTTTTAAACTGGGGATTGAGCCCAGGGGGATCTACTTCAGAGATATACCCCCAGCCCTATTTTATTTTTTATTTTGAAACAGGGCCTGAGTTGCTAAGAGACTCATCAAGTTTCTCAGGGTGGTCTCAAACCTGTGATCCTCCTGTCTTGGCACCCCAAGTACTGGCATTACATTATACCTCCACTCCCAGCTTATAACTCTATTTTTCTAAAATTAGGAGAATGGTAATGCTTTAATCCCAAATTCTTTTTGTGGTAACTCAAGTTGTTTTCCTAGTCTCAAGAAATGAAATGAATGCTTGTGAATTATTCTCATGTGATAATGTCCTCAGCAGTTAATGAGTATTTCCCAGGACATTTTTCATGTTTAGAAGGAAACTTTAACTCATGTGTACAAAGGATGAAGAGCCAGATAATTATAAATTTAATTCAAGGTCATAATTGTAAGATTGAGCCTCAAGAAAATCTTATGAGAGAAACATATTAATAACAGAATGCCATGGAAAGATAATTAGGAATGGTGTTACCAGCAGCCAAGTTATAGCTTGAGTGCGCTGGTTTTTTAACAATTATTTAATGAGTATTCACTAAATGTGAGAAATTCTGAGAACTGTATTTACTGAGATTAAAACAAACAAAAAAAAGCCCCTCTATTCCCAGTGTGTATATCTCCTCTATTCAAAGTTTTGGTTAAGTAAACATTATTACTTTAGAACAAAATGCTAGGATTCAGGCATAAAATGATACAATAAAGTCAATCTCTTGTTCCCAACAAAGTATTTTCCCCGTGACAGCCAGCATGAGTTTTTAAAATGCAAGTCAGGTACAAGTCATTGGGCTACAAACCCTTCCAGAGTTTGGACAAAAGTCCCTCCATTGCCCAAAATTCTGTGCATTAGGAGTTGTCAAATTCCTCTTCTCTAAAGGCCAGATAGCCACTATTTTTGCCTTTGGACAGATGCATCTCAGTGGTAGCTGCCTCTGTGGCAGGCAAGCAGAAATGGGTGGCTATGGATATGTTCTTTAAGCATCCTCTCTGCTGGTAAACTTCCTCCTCATCCGCAGGATGGTTCTCTCTTCACTTCAGATCCTGCAAATACCACTCTAAAAGGCCTTCTTTGCCCTCCCTACCCACTCCCATATAAAAAAGTAGCCTGCACTGATTCCACATTAGTCCTACTTAAGTTCCCAGTCAGTAGTCATCACTTTCTACTGCATGACTTTTTAGATGTTTATATAATATTTCTTATTGCCAAAATATTAATGTCATGTGGTCAGGAATTTTTAAAAATGTTGTTTCCTCAGCACCTAGAGCTTAGAAAGCACTCAATAAATATGCATTGGTAATAAGTGGGTGGGAAGGATTCTAAGGGAGACATCAAATGTGTCTAACCATGAGAGGAGATACACAGGAGGCTTTTTTGTGTATGTGTCAGTTGTAAAAGTAACACATGCTTTTAAGTTGTCCAAATGTACAGAGTTGTACAAAGAAAACTGAGCAATCCCTGAAGCACCTTCTACTACCACTCCTTTGAAACTATTAAAAATACTTTGATTAATAAATATTCCCACTGTCTTTTATGTTCAGTGTATACCAGTATACTACAAACACAAAAATAGCCCCTCTTTCTGCTTGTCTCTTTTCTGTGGGGGATTGGAGAATTTATGGCTACTGTTGTGTTTTTGTTCTTACAGAAATTTGATTATGTATGCAAATTTAATAATTTATAAATAAGCTTACAGAACAGTGCCTACGCAGAGCTAAGTCTTCAGATCTTATCCCTATGATGATCCGTGAACTTCTATAACAGTAGCCCAATATGTATTTTACAGGTTCAAGACTCACACAACTCAGAGATAGAAAAATGTCACTCTCTTTTATAACTAAAATAATTTTCTTGACTTTCAGTTTTGCTTGGCAGCAGAAAACTTAATCTTAATTGAAGGGATTCTATTTTTGTCTTTTTAAAAAATCAGATTGAATTCACTCAATTCTTTAAACTCCCCTCTGCAAATGCCTGCTGATCTCTGCTCCCCCATGTGAGTACTGCAAGGGAGTTGGGGGCAAGTGTCCTGACCACCCTGTCTATAATATCTGTGCTGTCCTTGTGGGTAAGAAGGTGTGCAGTGCTTGCTCCCCAGGGGCACAGGGACATTCTCCAGCTTCCTGGCTTGGCAGCCCACAAGGAATCGGTCTCTATGGCTCCATCCACCTACCCCTCTGATTCCTACCTCTCCCCACAGCTTCTGGTCCCCACCTCTTCCACAACCAGCCTCTGAGACAGAGCCTCAGTCAAATTCCTAGATAATTTATATCATCTTTTCTGTATCCATGAATCACACAGGGATTTCCCTCTTGCTGCAAGGAAGAGTCAGGGTGGGGAAAAGGCCTTGTACTTCTTTGCTCACACAACCTTCCCTGATGGTTCTAGTCCTGGGGCTGTTCTTGGAATGATCCTCACTCTTCAGACCCAAGGAGCCTCTCTGCTTCTCAGCAGCCCCACACCCACCTTCAGGGGGTAGAACTAGAAGATAACAGGAAGTCAACAGGTAGGCATGTGTTCTAGACAAACAGTGAGGGATATGTTCCTCACTGTAAGCTTCCTCCCTCATGTCCCTCACCTGTGACAATTCCCTTATGTTACATTTAGAAAGACACTTTAATAGCAAAGCCTTTAAGAGTGTGGGCTGGAGAATAAGATTACCTGCAATCAAGTTGCAGCCTCCCTGCTTGTTTGCTCTGTGACCTTCATCAATTTCCCCAGTCACTCAAAGGCTCCCTTTCTTCAGCTTTAAAAATTGGAATGGCAGCAACCTGTGCAGTAGGTATTACATGGAAGATTAATGAGATCATCAGAGTTAAAATTTCCAGCACAGGGCAGGGCATATAGGAAGGGCTTACTAAATATTGCATGCCATCTGGAGGTAGTTCCTACACTTTAATCTATTTATGTGAAGAAGAGGACATTCAGGGTAAAGAAAAAAAAAAAAAAACACATGTTGGAGACTCAGCTTCAGACAGGGGCTAAGGAAAGAACAGGATGGGGTATGCCAAGGAGGGGAAGAAGCTCCTAGATCAGGAAGTTGAAGGGGACATAAGACTGTTTCCCAGGCAACAAATGAGCAAAGAGATATGCAGGGGCAGATCCTGAAGGCCATTGTGCTAGCTGTATTAGCCAGGTTCTAAATAGGAGATTACCTATCTGTGATCCTCTTGTCTTATCCTCCTGGGAACACAGGCATGTGTCACCACAACTTGATCTGTTTCCTTCTTATTAGCATTCATAAAATATTAATTTTAAAAATTTGGAAACCTCAAGAAAGAAGACATTACTTGGGGAATTTGTTTCTTAAGATTCGGAATAAAATGGTAACTTACATTCTTCTTCTTATGCAGAAAGCTAATTTCTTAAATATATTATTATACGTAGGTGATATGGAAATCTTGGGTTTGAAGTTATATTGCATGAGGTGGATTGTCTTCTAGGTTTTCTGATATTGTCGACTCAGTTTGCAATCTCATGGTTTTGACGCAGTATGTAGAATGTCCCTGGATTTCATCCTCAGCATCCTCTAGAACTTGCGTATTCATACACCACCTAAATCCAGTCCAACTGAAATAGACTCTTTGAGACTGCAGCCTATGCTGAAGCTTGATGTGCTCCTGCAAGGATGGCAGCCACTAAAGGCTGGTCAACTCCTAGAATGTATTAAGTACTAAATTATTTATTCTTATATATCTTTCTCAAGGGTGAGTTAAGGATCTTGGAATGTTCACCATTTTACAAGTCCTATTTTGGCTTCTCTGAAAATACAGTATTAAAATAGAGATACCACCTGGGAAAAATGAAACAAGTTTAGTAGAGTTAAATACAAGTTCTTCTTATTGCAAACATTGGTCTCTCCCTCAGTGAGAATACCATGTGTTCAAAGAGCCCAAATGATCCAATAAATCATAAATAGTTTGGTTCAGTTGTTGGGTAGGAGCTAAAAGAATGGCCCTATGTTTTTGTGGTTCTTGGGAATCATAGGATAGAAAATGTTCTGCGTGGAGATACTGGTGACAGATCATGGAAAGAGGCACTTGAGTTAGGGATTTAAAATGGCACAACTTTGATATGTGCACACCTGAGGAATGACTATTCTGTCAGCGACAAATTAGCCAAAGATGTATTTTTGTGATACAGATACGTTATTGCATAGAGGTAGCCCATTCTTAACCGGTTGTTGATTCTGAGAGAAAATTGAAGGGAAGGGTCTTGAATGGTTGACAGTAGAATATCTCTAAGAATGTCAAGCTATTCTGCATACATGGGAGCAAATAAATATTTCTGAAGAAGCTGGCAGCATAGAAGGTGTGCTCCAGAGAGATTCGATCAGAATGTTCAGACTCTGAAATTAGAATGACTTGATGAAAGAAATGGTTCCCCCTAAGGATCACTAAAAAGGGAAGTAGGGGAAAATGGTTTAAAAAATAATGTGGGAGCCAGTTGTGGTGGTGCACACCTGTAATCCCAGTAGTTGAGAAGTTGAAACAGGAGGATTGCAGGTTTGAGGACAGTCTCAGCATTTCAGTGAGACTCTCAACAATCTAGCAAGATCTTGTTTCAAAACAGTAAACAAACAAACAAATAAATAAAGGGTTAGAGTGTAGTTCAGAGGTAGAATTACCCTGAATCCAAAACCCAGTATCAAAGGAAAAAAAAAGTAATACAGAAAGAGCATTTTTAGAGAAGAATTAAAATTACTCAGTCATAGTGAATTAAGTACAATCTGTAATAGTAAGAGTGAGGGAGAAGTAAAATAAGTTACTGGAATTTAAAGCCTGGATGACTTCAAACTCATTGATGACATTGACCAAAATGGGAGGGAAAAAACAGAGAAGCCATAATAATGTAAATTCTAGACTTGTGGATTCTGGAATGGTAGATAAATATTCAGACAGATGTCGGGTTGGATTAGCTACAAAGCTGCAGTCTATTCTGGCAGCTTGGTAGTAACACTGGATCACGCTGTGCACAGCTGCGACGCCAAACCAACTAGGTTCAAATAGTGCCTCCATGCTAACCAATTTGGTGACGTTAGATGTGTTCTTTAATCTTTCATAAACTTTGTGTTTCTTGCATTCATTAAGAATAGCTGCACGTGTTGTGTATAGTGTTTTTACTACTTCAGTATCATCCAGATGACCCGGCCAAGTCCTGCCTACCATGGTACCTCAGAGTTAGGAAATGTAGAATGTTCCGCGAAGGGCTCATGTATTAAGGTTCAGAGTTGATGTAATGAAGTCATCAGGATTGTGATCTCATTGACATGCAAATGCATTGTGATGGATTTACTGGGTGGTAACCTAGGAAGGTGGGCAGTGGCTGGAGAAGGTGGGTCCTGGGGGCGTGGCTTAGGGACTGGGCTTTCCCCTTTGAATCTCCTTGCTTACTTGCTTTCTTGCATCCAGCCTGCATGATGTGCAAGCAGAGCTCTTGCCCTCATCCTGTCTCTGCTCTCCCTACCTGGCAATGTCCTGAACTCCACAGGTGTAACCCAGCCTAGCATGGAATGAAGTTCCATGATCCCCCCAAAAATCCGTGAACCAGTAAGTCTTCCTTCCTCTAAGTTGTGTGCCCAGTTGTTTCTGAACACAACTGTGAGGATGTTTACAGAGACGCTCAGTAAAGAGGTTAAGGTACAATTACAATTACAGTCTAAGGCTGTAGATACCTGGGCGCACCAGCTCTAGCAGTCATGTTTGTTGTCCAGCTCAGTCTGTTTAGTTGTCACAAGCTGTGGGAGTCAGATAGTCAGTACCAGAGTGCAGGGGTCAACAAGAGAGCCAAGAGGAGACTCCCCAAGAATCAATATAAAAATCTCACAACCCAAACTCATCGATTTATTAATAAGTTACTTTTCTGTTTATTCCATAAAACATGTTCATCATTTATTTGGTTCCAGTTTAACTAATAGATGTTAATGAGATAAATGAAAACACGTACACAACAGGAAAGGAGTTTCAGAAAGGCCACAGAAAGTTGCAGTGTTCCAAATTGCTGCTTGGCTGGTGAAAACTTTCCTTTGACCTTTCTAAGCTTAGGGAAGCTGTCCTAGGAAATCTCAGTGGAACCAGGAAAGGGAATCCTTGGCTGAAGGGGCTCAGAGACTCTTCCTGGGTTTTGGATCATGTGACCAGGTGGGATTCATGGTGAGGGGGAAGAGTGAGGTGCTCAGATCTGGTGTCCCAAAGATAAGAACCACTTGCATGAGGGAGGGAGAGGGGCAAGGGCAAGAAGTGTGTCTAGGATTCCAATGCCTCAAGACAGACCTGAAGGCTGAGACCCAGAGGACCACAGTAGATACAGAATGCGAGGGAGGTAGTGAAGATTTTACAAAGAATAAATGAAAGTTCTCAGTATTTTTTTGACAGATGTGTGGGGAATGAATCAAGTTAGTTTCTGTTTGGAAGTTTCAAGCTTCGATAATCAGGAGAAAGCTAATGATTGATACAAATCTGAGAGAATAAAGCTGAAGGCATCCCATCAATCCTACTCTCTGACTAAACAAGAGAGACCTACACTTTTCTGCTAATATAATAGAACCTGAAATTACCATATTGATTTATATTGCTTTAGACCTTTACTCTGGGACAGGCTTGGACTATTTTCACACTTCTTAATGAAATCACCTACGGTGCTTTCGTATTTGAATGACAGAGAAATGAGCAAAGGGACCACAGATTTAGCAAAGCGTCTCAATAAACAGCTGGGTCTTAAACTGCAATCTACGGGCCAATGAACCATTTCAAAGCCATTTTATAATACAATGCCATTTTAAAAATTACACATTTTTAAGATGCTGGTGGGAAGAAATAGTATGACATTGTTAAGCATTCTAAGATTTCTACTTCAGTGCATATTTATGGTTGTATTTGAAGTAGGTGGGGGAAATGTTCCTGCTCTGTCCAGTCCTTATGAGATGATAGATTAAGGGGCCAGATTGACCCTGACAGTCTATTTCTGTCTCAAATTCTGGGGGATATCATTCTCTACAGTCTCTCAAATTGTAGGCTGTTTTTTCTAGAAATGTGTGGGGGTTTTTTTGCTTTGTTTTGTTTTTTTTCTCCAAGGCAGGAGGTAGCTAGGGACTCTAGCCTAAACTTTACCAAGAAAAAAACCAACATTAGTCGCTTAACATGGATCACTTATAGTTTGCAGTGGGCTACCCATCCAAAGGTCTGGCTTTAGATGCCCATTCAAACTTTCTGAACCACCATGATAATTGGGAAAACAAATAACAGGGGTTGAAAAGAAATCCTAACCCCGCCCCCCCCCCCCAAAAAAAACACATGTTGGAAGGGCAATGAAGTTTTTGGTAATTCTTTACTTTCTCTCTACATATAATGGAGCAAGATTACTACAACTGGAGAATGGAAATAAGCCCTTAAGTCCTTAGATAGTAGCCTACTTTGACAAAGGTCCTCGCCAATGGCAAATTGTGATACACAGGCTTTAAAATTGGCTCATATGTACTTAGATTAGCTCAATATGCCTATCCACAATATGAGCACAGTCTTTGGGCCAAATGGTCATAAAAGGGTTTTATGTACCTAATGTATGATATCGTATTTTAGAGGAAAAATGAGTATCTGGGCATTTAGCAGGTATCTAGTATTATTTGGAAATCGGTGAAGAGGCAGTGAGAACTATGATCCACACGTTCTGCCATAATTCTCCAGCAAATCTCAGACATTTGAAGAAGTGGAACTCCCCATTAACAACTAAAGTTACGCATCGTCTCATGGGAGTAAGGGAAGAATGCAGAATAGCCAATGGAACTAAAACAACAGTATTTGATTTGCAGAGATTACTGTATAGAGTGGCAATACTATTTCAAGTATTCTTAACTAAAATTATTTGTATCCATCTATCATGAAGGAGTTCAATTTCTGAATTATACACAAATAGGGTAATCTACATTTGTATAGCACTTTATATCGTAGATAATCTACACCTTATTCATTAACTAGTTGGTATTTACAGATGTTCTGTCTTGTGCCAAGGATGAAAGGTTGCTATTTTTAATCCCAACTTTTTAGAAGAGAGGCAGTTAAAGCTTGGGAGATAGAATTCTGTCAATAAGTTTTCATATATATATATATATATATATATATATATATACATATATATGTATATATATATATATATTCAGTGTATATACTCTTTCTGGTGAATATTTCTCAAAGAAATTAAGTATTTGAGCTACTTCTTGACGGTATGTTTTAGTTTTCATTTTAAACCTATTCTGCTTAACATAATCCAGTGCATACTTTAAATAAATGCTGTTACTTGAATGGCATATCATTTTTGTTCTATTCACTTCAGCCGTTCTATATCATTGTGCATCATGTGTGGCCTTTATAAAATGTGTGCCTGGATTCTGTGGATTTGAAAAGCAGAGAGATGGCTAGAACGCAAAGATTCTGACCTTGGTAAACAAATTTTAGGAATTGTGTCTTAAGAAGCGTGTGTGGGGAGCAGGGGAGAGAGCTGGGGCTGTAGCTCATGGGTAGAGCATGTGCTTAGCAGGCCCTGAGTTCAATCCCCAGCACCATACCAGAACAAGAGCAATGGCAGATTGACTTCTAAAGACAAAATGTGGTCACCTTAGCTCCTCATCGAGACTGATAGAAATGTGTGCTTTTCCTGCCACCCCGTGACCATGTCCGGGACTCCTGCACGCTCCTGTGCCAGTCTGCTGGCAGCAGCTGCACTTGGCATTCTGCTTGTGCTCCTCTCTTCCCGTTCCGTGATGACTCCAGTCGCCCATGTGTGCTGCTGGTGCCTGGCAGGAAGATGCCAGCGTCCTTGCCAAGGGCACCAGCAGAGGACGCGCCCATCGCTGCCAATTAGAGCCAGCTCCAAGTCTATTTAGAAGGGGCTGAAGCTCATCCAGTTCTCTGGAAGCCGAAAAGATCTCATCTTGAAGCTGCATTTGCATGGCTGGGACAGCTTTATTGTGTCCTATGTATGTTTCTTTAGCTGTTACATGGAAGGTGTCCTCATGATGCTTATGTTCTACTTATAAATAATATTCAGAAGACATGTCTCACTCTTCTTAAATGTTTTTTTTTTCTTGGTTTCCATTGACATAATTTATTTAGTTCCCAGTGACATAAGTAGAATGGAAGATTACAGTGTGAGGAGAGTAGGGTCCCTAACACACACATGCGTGCATGTGCAGGCATACATGCACACACATGGCACGCACACACATGACACGCACACACATTTGCATACTTACATGCATATGCACACAGACACACACCTGCAGGGCTACTGCCACTTTCATCTCTTTTTATCTCAGAGCCAGTGCTTTCTCCTCTTCTGCAGCTGGCGCCACACCTGCTAGCTGGTTCTCAAAGCAGCATGGTTGGTTAGTCCTGGTATTTCATATGGCTCTCATGGAAGGTTGTTTTTTTCTCTTTCTTTCTCTCTCTTCTCTTTCTCTCTCTTCTCTCTCTCTCTCTCTCTCTCTCTCTCTCTCTCTCTCTCTCACACAGACACACACACACAATATGATATCACATTGAGTATATTAGTTCAAAAAATTATTTCTTTTATGTTTTTTGGAAAAAAATATATGTACATATATTTACTCAAGACTCAACTTATATCCCAGATACATATCCACAGGTACAGCAGATATCAGTATTTTCTGTAGGTAAAGTAAAATGGGAAAATAGAGCATTTGCTACTTCATTGAGGCATAGATCTCAGACCCAGTCCCATACCAGTGCCACAACATCAGTTCCAAACTCCTCTGTGGTCTGTGAAGAGCCTTCCTCTACATGATTAACATGCCTCACTTTTTGTACCTGTCAAAGAGCATTATCAGAATAGTGGGGTGAACGTGGAGAGAAAGGGGACAGTGGAAGGGTTATATTCACCAATACTCTTGGCATCACAGTGGTGCCAACAATAATAATAATAATAGTAATAATAATAATAGTAATAATAATAATAATAATAATAATAATAATAATAATAATAATAATCTCTGCCCTATTAAACCAGTTCTCCTAAAAAGATGGTGCAGGAGACTTCCTCTTCTCTAGAGTCTGTCCATATGATCCAGGTTGCATGTATGCATGTACTGGATGGGTGTATGAGGATTTTCCAAGAGAATGTACATTCTGGGAGGGATATTGCTAATGACCAGTTAAGAAGTTCTTTAGATGCTCATGGACAGGATAAAAAGAAAAAAATGTTTCAGAATAGCTACTTCAAATCCATAAACATCAGTTTAGGGACAATCTAGACAATCTAGGTTTTTATTGTTGCTGTTTTTTTGCTTTTTATTTATTTTTTTTTGTATTTACCATTCTGTTTCTGCCCGTTTATGGTCTTCTGATGGTTTCTTCTTCCCTCTATCATTTTTTTTTCATTATTATGTATAGTAAATGTATATTTTATCCTTAAAATACTATTGCCCTGTGATTATCTATCAAAAGCCTATTTAATGTTAACACAAGCAAATCCAGTTTCTTGGGTATTGATATTATCAACGTGCTCATGTTTTCTCAATTTATTTAAAAACATGAATGCAGCCTGGTGTGGTGGCACACACTTTTCATCCCAGTACTTAGAAGGCTGAGACAGGAAGATTGTAGGTTCCAGGCCAGCCTTAGCAACTTAGCAAGACTCCCAGCAATGTAGTAAGAACCTGTGTCAAAATAAAAATTAAAATAGGGTTGGGGGTATAGCTTAAAGATAGGACCATCCTGTCCTGAGCCCAATTCCCAAGGTCACACATACATGTGTACATATATATGTATACATATATTTATATATACTTATCTATATATATTTATCAATGAAGAAATTTTATAAATCACAGGTAACTGAAATAAAGTAAGGAAACAAAAATCTATAAAATCCAAATCCATGCAAATAGAAATAATATTTTAAAGGGTTTAAGAATGTCTTTCCTGTAAATCTCATGTGTTTCGAGTTCTTAAGTATATACATGAGTAAATTTTATTTTAATTAGAAAAAGTTGTGATATGTAAAATTGAGTCCATATTAAACCTATTGGAGAGACTCAAAATGAAAAGATAAATGGCTGAACTCACCAATACATGGATACAACAGTAAGAACTTTAAAGATGTCTAAAGCACTGAGTAATGAATCGTGTACTAACATGAAGCTACTTCTAGACAAGAGTGAAGTAAATACAATTATTTAAACACTATCACTCTGCAAGCTCTCGTAGTACTGTGCTAATAAGATTTTTTGCACTTGATGTTTAAAACAAAATTTGATATTTAGTCAACTGATTTTAAAAAATAGTAGCACCATGACTTTCAATCCTGAGTAGGAAACACTGTCTATACTGTGAGGAGTTGCAGACAGGTACAGAAGAATGGAAACTGGGAATTGGCTATTGAAGTGTGCAACTAGATTGAACGCCAGAACTGTTTCAATAAAGATCGTGCACATCCTATAGAGATTTCAAAAGTGAGTAGGAGATGGAAAACTGGAGGCTGGTTTCAGATCTTCTATTCACCAATTTCTGAAATTCCATCTGGGAATTGAATGAGGACAGGTAAAAATGAGAAGCTACTGGGAAATAAAATTTTAAAAAAGAGTTGTTTTTCATATTTAAATTAGAAGGAACTTGAGAAGTGTCCTCTGAAAGGTTATGGATAACAGAAGGTGAGTTGAAAATTAATGAATGAGAAGATAATGAAGGTGTTAAGAGGTAGTAGTGATTAGGGAATCCAGAAGACAAGTGAATAGATTTGCAAAAAGGATTTTCCCAAAATTCTAGAGTAAAAATGTAAGAATGAGGGTGCGTCTAGATGAGATAATAGGTAGGCAATTGAGTAGCTTCTCAAGTCAAGTAAGCTATCTGTTCATTTAAATAAGAGCACTAAGCATTTTCCCTGAGGTTTTTTTTTTCTCTTTCTTTCACTTCTCACATCAATTCTGTCAGCAGATATAAAGTAATTGCTCTTTATAATTTGCTGCAGTCTGTAAATTTGATGACATTTGCTTTGGACCCAAAGATATCACATGGTTAGAAGACATGGTCCCCGAATGACTGGGTTTCTGGGGTGCAAAGGGGCTCATAGATGACTGAGTCCCCTACCTAAGCTCCCGCACTGCCAAGCATGTGTAAATACTGATTTTCCCATGGCAATATCTAGTCCATCTCACCATGTCTTTCAAACTCATCCCTTTGTAGAACAAATGACAAACGCCTACTTTTTAAAATATGGATCTGAATTTTTGAAATTTACTTTTAAGATATCTCAAATATATTTATATTTTAAACCATACTTCTGATATCATCCTCAAACACATATTTTATCATACCCCCCCAAATTGTATTTCTTGAATGTTAATGCCCAGAATTGTTTTAAGGCATCTCACTTCAAATTCAAGGGAGAACAGACGACAGCCAAGTGAAAAGTCCAGACAAGCCCAGTGGACCAAATGACGTTCAGAACACTTGCAAATCTGTAATCAAAAGTCACTTTCTATTCATAAATTGTGGGATGTTTCATATGAAATCATTAATTATCCTTATGAATCCCCCTAGAAAATTGCACTATGTAAATCTGGAGCTGGACTGCCTAATACTGCTTCCAAACCTTACAACTCATTAACTGCACATTCTTTGGTTAATTATTCAACTTCTGCCCCTCTTTCCCTCATATATAAAATAGGCATAATATTTTGCATACTTCGTATCATACTGTCACATAATAAAGGACTTTTTATATTTAAAGTGATTATAATTGTACTCATACATATTAATTATTGCAATAATCTAGTTATTTTCACAAATCTAGCTAATTTTTTTCAAAAAAGCCCTATAAATTGAAATGACAAAACAAAAGATGTTTTAGTTATAGAGATGTATTTTTAACTTTTATGCCTTTTCATTTGTGCAGAATGTTTGAGAAGCAGAATGTTTGAGAAGCTTTGTGCCTTGTAAAATTTGACCCGTTTCTGTTATTCTTTTTTTTTTTTTTTTTCTTTTTTTTTTTGGCGGTACTGGGGATTGAACTCAGGGGCATTCTACCTCCGAGCTATACCCCCAGCCCCATTTTTTATTCTTTATTTTGAAACCGAGTCTCACTAAGTTGCGGAGTGCCTCACTAGGTAGCTGAGGCTGGCCGCGAACCCGGATCCTCCGGTCTCAGCCTCCCGAATGCTG
>PVLC010004857.1:0-20360 GCA_004027655.1 Graphiurus murinus | reverse complement strand
TTCTGTTATTCTTATTAGAAAAGCTAGAAGATTGTAGTTACAAACAAAATACAGCAATAGATCAAGTATGTTTTAAAATGCATCATACATTTTATTAAAATATTGATTAGTATTATGACATTGAAAAAATCAAATAATTAACATTATGGCACTACTTTATGTTTTTTGTAAATATAATATCTAGCTTCTTTTTTTTTTTTTTGCGGTACTGGGGATTGAACTCAGGGGCATTCTACCACCGAGCTAGTCCCCCAGCCCTATTTTTTATTCTTGATTTTGAAACCGGGTCTCACTAAGTTGCGGAGTGCCTCACTAGGTAGCTGAGGCTGGTCACAAACCAGGATCCTCCAGTCTCAGCCTCCCAAATGCTTGGATTACAAGCGTGCGCCGCCACGCCCTCCTTAATGTCTAGCTTCTTAGAAGACTACTAGAATTTCACATCTGCTTGTGCACTGAATCTGAGATGATATGCTCCTTTGGTGGAAGTAGATGAACAGAAGCAAGTTGACAGGGACAGGTAGTTTGTAAAGGGAAACACATTTTAGTAGTCTTTAGAGAGATAATAGCAGTTATCCTTGTGTATTACACCAAACCTCCTCAAGTGATAGTTTTTTTTAAAGGTTAATTGCAATGAGAAATGGAAAACTTTATCTGTGAATTGTTTTGTATTCTGTTCCATTAATACCCACCAATGAGTTTTCCTCTTCGAATGGGCGTTTTATTCATGCATGTTTGTTTAAAGTTGTGGATTATTCACTTAGCAGGTTTTGGATCACTATTATGCAAAACTTCCAAATGTTGACACATTCCTTCATGCAATATCAAAAATCATGTTTGCTCATATCAACAACCGTCTCATTTAAACTTTTCTGAGTATTGGGAAGCTGTCAAGTGCACAGCCGCAAATATATTTTCCTTGCTTTAAATTTGGTGATTGGCAACAAATATTGTCAGTTGATTTCCTTCACGTCAACAGATTCATTTTATTCATTTTCAAGAAAATGTCTGCCAGCTATCCAGATCTGAATAACGTGAATGTATCTTTCAAGAAAAAGAAAAAGATGCACCATGAGAAAAGCCGGCAACTCAATTCACATTAAAACAGAAATAAATGGGCCTTTGCTTAAGAAAACTCTCATACAAATCAGCCTGCAACCAAAGGGCCCTATTCACACCTAATTCTTCATCCTACAGAATATTACAACATTTATTCAAGACTTGAAATATGAAAAAAATCATTTCTTGTGCATGTAAAATATTTTTACTCTTTTTTTTCCACCTTGTAAATGTGCAGAATTATTCAATGAACACACACACACCACTCAGTTTGGTGCTGATATCCTGATACATTGCCAGGACATCAGTCGTTTTGCCTATCTCTGCTTCTATACCATCAGTGCCAGTGTCAACCCAGAAGTTCTAGGATAAGCCATACGATTTGAAGATTAATCAGCAATTTAAATTTTCCAGCAAGACTTGTGTTTGTTGCCAAACATTCACATAAAAGATGACCTTTGCTGGTTGGCTCATGCTGAAATTGGACTGATTCAGGTAAAATAAGGAAGTCTAGCAGACATGGTGGCACATGTCTATAATCCTAGTACTTGGGAGGCTGTAACAGGAGGATCTCGGGTCTGCAGTAACTTAGTGAGACCCTATTTTAAAAAATAAACAAATAAATAAAAAGGTCTGGGGATATAAATAAGAAGTAGAATGTCTATTGGTTTCGTCTCTAATATCACAAAATAAAAAAAGAAAGAAAAAAAAAAGAAGAAATTTCCACCATGTCTGTATATAGCCAACCATTTGTTAGATAAAAGTAAAGTTGGAAAAATAGATCAAGATTATGATGTTTTATAAGTTACAAATTTCAATATATGATTTTTTTTTGCTTTTTACCAGTAGGTACTTAGCAATGGCAGCCACAAATGGTGCTTTATTAATTGCTCCATTTCTTGCATATGCATCTCAGGCAAGGCAATACAATCATTTACCCTGTATAATGTCTCTGTGACTTCCTCTTTTTAGTTTTCAAAGATGTTTTTGGCTCTTAAAGACGTAATGATGTCTCATTTAAGATACCCACTAGTATTTTCAGAACCCTTAATTATTTATCCCAAAATAGTACTATGATCAGAGTAAAATTATTATGAAATGCTTTTCCATCTAAATCCTAATAAAGTAAATTATTAACATCCATAAAGCTGATGGAAAGATAGTTTTTGTCATACATTTATTATTTTTCTACAGATTCTCTCCTTTTATGTGGAATAAATTCTTTCCTCCATAAACAGGAAACCTGTTTGGAATGCCAGTGTGTTAGTCCACTTTGCTCTTTCATCTCTGTGACCAAAACACCTGTGAGAACAGCTTAGGGGAGGCTCATGTGTTCTGAGGTTCAGTCTGGGCTCACCTGGCTCCAAGACAGGAAAATTATGGCAGCATAGCATGGTAGAGGAAAGCTACTTCAGGAAGTTGAGAAGGAGAGAGAGAGAGAGAGAGAGAGAGAGAGAGAGAGAGAGAGAGAGAGAGAGAGAGAGAATATGAATGAATGTGGATCAGGGACAGATATAATCCCCAAGGCCATACCTCCAGTGACCCCTAGAAACCCACCTGTACTTACCACCTAGTAAGTCCATTAGATTATTAATCCAAGCTGGGCATGGTGGTGCACGCTTGTAATCCCAGTACTTGGGAGGCTGAGACAGGAGGATACGGGTTCGCAGACAGCCTCAGCTACTTAGTGAGCCCCTCAGCAACTTAGTGAGAGGAGAGCCTGTTTCAAAATAAAGAATAAAAAATAGGACTGGGGGTATAGCTCGAAGGTAGAATGCCCTGGGTTCAATCCCCAGTTCCGCTAAAAAAAAAAAAAAAAAATTATTTATCATCTGATAAGATTAGAGCCCTGATTTAATTATTCTACCTCACTTACTGTGAGAACCTGTGGATTGAAGACATATAAGACCTTGTAAAGACACAAACATAGGAAAATCAGCTTGGAGCAAAGCATCTTTTTCTATGTACAAATAATTCATTAGCTACAATATTATACGTATGTGAACACATGTATAAAGTCATGCAATCTCAAGAAAACTTATGCTTCAATCAGTAACATTGATTAAGTGCTGCCGTATCGTAGGTGCTGAATAGAGAGGGGACCCGGACACATAAGGTCCCTGATAGGGTCGACTTTGTTATGGGGTAGTAAATGGTTAGAAAAAGTAAGGTAGCAAAACAGTTGTCAATTGAAATAAGAATCTGGAAGGAGAAAAGAAAATGGGAGACGACGATCCTTTTGAGAGGAATATCAAGGAAGGCTTTTCAGAGAATATAATATTTGAGCCAACAAATGAAGGGTGGGGAAGACAGCTATGGAAACCTTTGGGGCACAGTCTTGAAGGCAGATGAGCGAGCAAGTTCAAGGTGCTGCGAATGTCACAGCCTTGTGGGTCTGGAACGGCAGTGGCAAGTCGGAGTGGAGAGGAGAGAAGGACGCCCAGCACCATGGCTCAGTAGACAAGGCATAGAACACAAGCAGAGTCGTGGTTTTATTCAAAAAGGCCAGTGGGAAGCATGATTTGACCTGTATTTTTGAAAGTTTATTCAGATTTCTTTCAGGAGAATAGGTTTTAGGAGACAGCTTGAGTGTACAATGCTAGTTATTAAATCCAACTTTATTGTGCATCTGCATAATAAATTATGCCATTGCCCTCAAATAACCTTAGGCAATCAATCAAACTTTATATGCTTAAATTCAATTTAGACGGTTTCAAATATGGTTTTGTTTGTTATTTGTTTGTTTTGCAGGTCACAAGGATCACCTATATTTGTGGTATTACTGGTGGCTAATATAAGTGGAATTGCAAAAACAATTTTTCCACTTTTTTAAACCATCAGTGCTATCACTATTAATACCAAGACAAAAATAAATTTCCATTTTCCAGAACTGGCATTTCTCTCAACATTGTCTGGCATGAGTTGTACAAAATGACAAATGTTAGCCTTCAAACTGAAAAATAGAATACAAACTACATTTCCACAAAAAATCACAGGAATAGCCATGCACAGCTAACACATTCTCATAAAGAGGTGATAATGAATATTAATAGTGAATGTAATTAAGAAGTATGCTAAATAGTGAAAAGGCTATAATGAATAACAACAAGAAAAAATCTAGATACCTGGATGTGCACGCTTTACTTAAAACAAGGAAAATATGAGGCTGGCGTGCTTGCGCACACTTGTAATCCCAGTACTTGGGAGGCTGAGACTGGAGGATCTGGGTTTGCCACCAGCCTCAGCTACTTAGTGAGGCCCTCCACAACTTAGTGAGACCCTCTTTCAAAATAAAGAGTAAAAAATAGGGGGTGTATCTTGGAGATAGAATGCCCCTGGGTTCAATTCCTAGTACCAAGAAAAAAAAAAAAAAAGGAAAATATGAATGGGTCTCTTCAATACCAATGAAATATTTAACGGTGAGAACAAATGAGTGGTTTTATCAAAACCTAGTTCTTCTCTTGCACACAGTAGATAGTTACATATTTGTTAAAAGAATAGCCAAATATTCATTGATTTAGATGAAGGGAAAAAATCCTTACTAGAAAGTTCCATGGTCCACATTATCTATATGTCCTTATTTGGTTTTTTTTCACAGATAAGTTGTAGGTATTTATTTATTTTACATTTTTCTCCACTAAAGTAAACTGACTCTTCTGAAAGCTGTCATACAAAGGGTCTTGTTTTTGTTTAAGAATTTGTTTCTTAATTCAAAATTCATGGATACATTCTAAGACTATCCTATAATAAAGTGAGTATAAATAGCCAATGTAACCAGGTTGTAGCATAGCTGATCCAGACCTCTCAGTGTGGACAGATCTGTTCACATCATTATTTGACAAAACCAAAAGAAACACACAATAAAAACAACCTTTAAAAAAGGGTAACTGAACTAACATGATCAGCCGGCACTTAAAGTTTAGTGCATCCATGCACAAAAAGAAGCACATGTAGGTACACACGTACATAAAAGCTCACATGGTCTTAATACTTAGAACTAATTACCTCCAGAAAGAGTGTTTCCTTTTACATGCAGTCCTAGATCCTTTCTGAGCAGTGTCTTACAAAATTTTTCTAACTCTATCAGATTTTTAATTGCTTATCAAATACGATAGTAGCCATGGCATATTGTTTCACAGTCATCTTTAAATTGCATATAATTTTCATATCTCCAAAAATATGTCATTGTCATTGATGCTATTATCCATCCATAGGTAAAGGGGCATCTATTGCAAAGGGGTTGAGGCTCTAAGAACATGCATTGTATTACAAAAGCAAAAGAAGTCTCAAAGAAGTGCCTCTCCCGACCGGGTTAATAGGGTGCCTCAGTGCCATCCTGGAGACTCATTGTATTCCTTATCTCCATTCTGCTCATTAGCTCCTCTCAGTCTCAGAAGCTGATCGCTGCACGTGATTGCCAAGGGTCCAACATTGCATGACTACAATGTGAGTCAAGAAAACCGTACACTTTCTCAGAGGTCCTTTTGCTCACCTTTCTATTTCCTGGGCTGCATATCTATCTTAAAATCAGCTCCAGCAGATGGGAATGACACCACTCGTTTTTGTTTTCTTTTGTTTTGTTTTGGCTTAAAGAAAGTAGAATACTTCTGAGGCTCACTGTGAAGTGAGGCTTCCTCTGAGACTCCTAAGTGAGCAGAGAAGGACAGATGCCTGAGCTGGGCCGGGGCCACGGAGAGGAAGGTGGAAGACAGTGGGTACGGAGCCTACAAAGAAGAAACAGGAGGAATGCTTTGAGAGCCAGCATGACAGGAAATGAAGATTTGATGCAAGCAGGGTCGTATTGCCACCCAGAGGAGAGGGGCCCCAGATTTTCTATCCTAACTCTGTTCTTCTAATATTGCAGTAAAAGTTGTGTTTCGACAATTTAGAGCATCTTTTGAATCCACAAACAAATTCTGTTAGAATTCTGTGTTAGAATACATGGAATTAATCCAACCTTGAATTACCCGTGTGTACATTTTACAAAAACATCTATTGTCCAATTATGAAATTAGAGACAATGAATAAGATTTGTATTTGATGATTAGATGGAGGAATGACATTAGGAGATTTTAAAATATGACTTCTTTTATATTGAGACAAAAGCGGTAGTTATGCTACGTTATATAAATTTAACATTTCAGTTCCAGCATTACCCTGAACCTCTTATTTTACCACTTAATTTCTCCTGCTGTGTTTTTAGGCTGATTCCTGGACACTTTGATAACAAATTATTCAACGTCTTTGTAAGTAATAAACGTAAAATAGGACTAATTGTCTTTTTCTCAATTTTTAAGATCCTGACTTTAAGGACCTTGGAGTTTTGAAACCATTACCAGGTTGGTAAAATAGATATTTAATAATGTTCAGAGTCTTTTGTTTTCTGCTGCAAAATATACTCTGGGTTTATTATTCAAGCTCCATTTTTTTGTGTGTTTGTTTGGCATCTTACTATTTAGCGTGTGAGTTTGAGATGGGCGGCCCTGAAGGAATTGTGGAGTCCATACAGATTATGAAGGAAGGCAAAGCTTCCGCCAGTGAGGCTGTGGATTGCAAGTGGTACATCCGAGCCCCTCCTCGATCCAAGGTCAGTCTTCAGATGAAACCTGGACCTCTGGGGCCACTGAGAAAGAGTCTAGAGCACACACACATTGCTTTGGAGAAGTGGGACATGCTTCGGTCATTTCATAAGCTATCACACTGTTTTAGTTTTAAAATACAACTTGTCTTCACCTGTCCAATCTTTCTTTGTCATCAATTCCACTTTGGAGAGAGTGAGGAGGAGATCACTTGATAAACTAGAGAGGAGACTCAGAAGTCTCTTGCTCTGAAAAGTAGCTTAAAATGTTATGTACGAGCTATGAATCTGGAGATATATACCAGTATCTGTATCCCCTTAATAGCAGTATCTGTAGTACTTGTTAACCTAAAATCACACCTGTCGATGAAATGGCCATACATGACAAAGTCATATATCTCTGGCATTATAAAATACAGGTGTTACAAGAATGGGGTCGGTGGTGACAGAATTGAGGACACTGTTATCAGAGTCCTTTAGTGAAGGCCCGGGCCATGGTGCTTCCAACAGACCAAGCTCAGCCACCCATCTCAATGTGCCAATCGGAGAGCTAAGCAGTGGTGAAGGGCAGGAAAGGAGCTTTAATTGGTGGTAACGCCAGGAAGAATAGATACAAGGGTATGGTGAACAAAATCAGTCTTCATTGAACTGATGGAACCTTGGAGACTTTATGGAAAAGATGAATCAAGCAAGGGCTGAGGGAGCTGTACAAAAGCTATGGAAAGGTCCTCTCTTCAAGGGGTGACTCGGTTCCATGGTGAGATCATTGATCTTGCAGAGAGGATCAGCCTCACTTCTGTCATGGGCGCTGGGAGCACAGGAGTAGAGAGGGAGAAAGGGGAGGTGGTTAGGGTAATGAATAGGTCCTCCTTCAAGAGCTTGTGACCACTGGAAGGTACAGTCCCTCCGAAACTGCCTGTGAAACTCTTTGTGACCTTCATAGGAAAATGTGCAGTCAGCATTACCCAGTCTTCCAACCTTTTTCATAACATCAAAAATCTAGATTTTGTGTTGATCATCCTATTTCTGAGGGTTCACTCAGCAAACATTTCTTTAGAACAACCATATCCATCCTGTTTTCCTATTTGTGGGTCCATCTTCAGACATACTGAGAATGCACAGCTGTCATAGGTGTAAAGTACTGATTACTTACTTTTTCTTCTCTTTCTAGTCTTATTCCGCAGTTATAGATTTACAACAGATTAGTACTGACTTATTAGATTCATAGATGACTATTTATTGAGGTTGAAGCAAGTATGTGTGGGGGTATTGGGGGTTGAACCCAGGGGCATTCTACCTCTGAGCTACGCCTCCAGCCTTATTTTATTTTTATTTTGAAGCAGGATCTCACTAAGTTCTGGAGGCCCTCACTAAGTTGTTGGGGGCCTCACTAAGTTGCTGATGCTGGCCTCGAAACTGGGACCCTCCTGTCTCAGCCTCCCAGATACTGGGATTACAAGCATGTACCAACATGCGTGTCTGAGTTTATTTTATTAATTAATTTACTGGTTCATTAAAGTCTCAGGCACTATGATGGAGAAATAAAAAGCACCCTGATCCCTGTCCTCAGTTTGGAACTTAGTCAAATATTAATAAAATGTCCATCCAATAAGTTCATACTTAAGTATTGATAAGGTATCAATAAACAGAGGGAGGATGAAGTCCACATACCCTGGCAGGTGTTCACAGAACAGCCAGAGTCTTAGGTGGGTCTTACTGAGAACCAGTATTATTTTAGGTAGGCAGGTGGGAAACGGTCTCCAGACAGAGGGATGAGTACCCCTCTTTAGGATGAGAAACCCTCTTTAGGAAATAAAGGAATAGCATGGGACATTATAAATAAAGCAAGAGCTGGGTCATTAAGCTGAAAGGCTCATAGTCTTTCCCAAAGAACTTGGACATCTTCCTGGGTGCCTGAGTGATGTACGGAAGAGAACATCAGGAAAGCAGTGTGACCAGATTTACATTTCAGAGGCACAGGATTTCCCTGTGAAGAGAGGGCAGAGGAAAGAACACTGAGAAGAAGCCCAACCAAGACGTGGTGGCAGTGAGCCCAGCCCAGGAGGCCTGCGCGCTGGGAGACAAGGAGGAAACATCGGGATGGATTCCATAGAATCTGTGAGCTGGTATCACAGTTGAGGGAGGGAAAGTTGCCTTTGAGCGCTGTGGCATTTCAGGAAATGTTTTTGTTGGTCCAGGCCCGGTTCTCCCTTGAATTTGTCTATGAGGTTTGCATGTGTGAAAGGAGAGAGGCACATTCCTCCCACAATCCAAATTGCAGAGATGCAGGGACCCTGGTCAGGCTTACAACTTTGGCACTTAGAGATCTCTTTGTAACTGATGACATCTTTGAAAAAGTTAATTGCTTTATGAAGGGAGACATAGTGTTCTCTCTTCTCTCTTCTCTCTTCTCTTCTTCTTCTTCTTCTTCTTCTTCTTCTTCTTCTTCCTCTCTCTCTCTCTCTCTCTCTCTCTCTCTCTCTTTCTTTCTCTCTCTCTTTCTCTCATTAGTTAAAAGCTGTTGATGTCATAAAGCTTGTACCTACATGGGTTACCAGAGTTTGATGTCATTTTGTTATATTTTCCTTTAAAATTTATAGATTCACATGCAAGCGCTTTTAATTCTCTTAACCTCTACTAAAGAAATATTTTAAAAATATCTTTAACCTATATGAATGAAAAATCTTTAAACAAATGGAGTACTGAGTTTTTCCAATAGACTTTTATTGGTGCCTTGTAATTATGCATCAACATCACAGCAAGGTTCACAGAGATTCATGCAGATGTGCACACAGCACTTGGCGAAGGAAATACCTTTGAAAGTCCTTTCGATAAGCAAGGCATAGCTGTGCAGCACCCCGTTGCCATAACCAGCGTCTTGTCACCGCGGTGTTAAAGCAAAGGTTTCCATGCCAGTATAAAAACACACCTCTTCCTATCAGCTGGTAAATAGGCTGTCTTTTGTACAATAGCAGCACAACAATACTGAGTGTACCTGTCTGTTACTGAAGTTGGCATTCTGTGACCCGAAGGGAAAACTACCTGCAGAGCTGGAAAGAGATGGCTCTCTGGTGACAGGCTTTCTCTGCTAAATTAAAGGTTAGAGGACAGGAAATGGCTTTGAATGCTGTGGAGAAAAGCAAGAACTGGAGAGTACTTCCTATGTGGGCTTTCTATTTTTATGGAGTTCCTAGCAGTGTATGAGAATAAACTATGAAAGTGCAAGTTAAATTTGAAATGGATGGTTGAGAATATTTCATTGATACCTTCTGCCTGACCCTTGTTGCACAATGAAAGTGCTAGGTAGCTTACTTATTTCCTTAATTTTTTATATATTTATATTAATTGCATGTTGCTTCTCAGCTTCTAATAAGTAGATAATATAATATCTGGTATCTCCTTTATTTGGGAAAAGTCATATAGACAGTCCCCTTTATGTAGAATGTGACAAGTACAGGTTTCTTAGTATTTGGAAAACTAGAACCAGGGCATTAGGAATCAGTTGTCATTGAAGAGAAAATAAGATGAGTCAGGATAATAATATTCTCTCTGAGTTGACCGTGAAGTGTAGAAATAGACATCTGTGAGCAAACATTTTGCACACATACAGACCCTAGAGGAAGGGTGGCAGAAAAGTATTATTGTTTCTGATTCTGAATCTGGTCCAGAAAAGAGACACCAGAGTGGAATAATGAGAGACCAAATCATGGTGATGATATGACTCAATTCCACGAGGTCCAGACATTTGGTATCTGCAGTACCCGGTGTCAAGCAGAATGTCTGGCATTCAGTTAAAAGTCACAGAGGAAATGAACTGATGTGTCTCTAGAAGAAGGGCATGTTAGCAATCTCCAAATATCTGAAGGACTGTCATGTGAAGAGGATTAAGACTTAAATCTGCGTCGTTTTAATTACAGCCATTTATTTGAATATTTGCAACTAGAGAAATATAGCTTTCAATTCAATATAGGTTTTTGTTTTAATAATGGAGATCAAATGATATTCCAGAGGAGGAACTCAAGTAGAGTTTGGCAGTGATTTTGTATAATAATTAAAAGTCAAGTAATTTTTTGGCAGAGATAATATGAAATTCCTCTCAAAACCCAAATCCCATGAATCTATGGGAAGTGACTTGCTCAAATATTTGGCTGGTTAGTGATGAAGTTGGAGGATAATCAAGGTCTCTTAACTACTGGTCCAGTTTGGTGTTTCCAAACCCACCCTCCTGGGGAAAATGATCAAGTTTGCTCAGACAAGACAGAAGAAAGAGTTGAAAGACTTATAAAAATATAAAAAGAATGGTAATTGATATAGCATTAATTTTTGGAGAAAAATGAACTCTAGCTTTTATTAACTGTCCATCATCCATCACTTCAAATAAACATAAAAACTTGGCTTCATATAAACATAAAACATAAATATTATAATTTGATCATCTTTTACAGTAATGTTATATTAAATTTACTCATATAATAGCTGTATATGTTGGCAGCAATTTATCCTGTGTGTGTGTGTGTGTGTGTGTGTGTGTGTGTGTGTGTGTGTATGTGTGTGTGTGTGTATGGTACTGAGGATTGAACCTAAGTTGCTGAGGGTCTCCATAAGTTGCTGAGGCTGATCTAAAACCTGCTATCCTCCTGTCTCAGCCTCCCAAGTACTAGGATTACATGTGTGTACCACTGTGCCTGGCTAGAGGTGAAACTATAAAATAATGCATGAGATTTCCTGCTTCAGTCCTGTGAATATGAAAAAAAAACCACTCTATTTGGTAATATTTTATGGGAAAGGGGATTTGGGTGATGCCATTTAGATTGCCAATTGGTTAACTTTGGCCAAAAGGGAAATTGTCCAGTGAGTCTAATTGAATCACATGGGCACCTTAAAATTAGAGAATTTTCTCCAGTTGTGGCAAAAAAAAGAAAATACTAAGAAACTTCTTCTAGGAATGAAGGTGAACCATGGGAAATAGCCATCCAGAAAATAGGGTCCTTGGTCCTAGAACTTCAGGAAATTGAATTTCGAGCCTCAGGTAAAATACAGTCAAGCCGAAGGTACTTCTAAACTATAGAACTGTGAGATAATAAATAGGTGTTGTTTGAAGCCACTAAATTTGAGGTAATTTGTTATGGAGCAGTAGAAAATTAATGCAATAGACAAAGGGTAATAGTTAATTATGATGATAAGCACTATGGGTTCTAAGCTTAAGTGTGTTCTCACTTTCTCAAAAATTTAGAATAAAATTGGGTAAGCAAAGTGAAAAGTTTAACTGGTTAGAAAACAACAAACAAAAGAGTTATTGCTCAACCTTTCTTTTAAATGAAGTCTCATTTTATATACTGTCAGATTTCAGAGGGCTACTCAGATGGGCTTTAAATATTTTGCATTTCTCTATGTCTACCTAAAAAATCACTTTAATATAATTATACCAGGATTTTATTGTTGGCTGTGTATGTTTTCACATTTCAGAAATGAATATGATGTTTTGGTTTTCTTCTCCAAATAAAGGGGATATTGCTACCCTCCACACTCCTGTGATGTCCTACCCAATATTATAAATGACATCACCAGTCACATAAAAAACAACAACCACAGAATTCCTAGGCTACTTGCTTTTTAGAATATTGGGTTTATTTACGAAAGCATCCCATAGTATTGAAGTTATGCACAGCTTTTCTCAGACTGTGGAATATTTAATTTTAAATATTATGGAGAAAATTATTCTGGCAAGTCTTAAATAATCGCCATAATATCTATTTTTTTGCCCATCATTATGACCTGGTAGAATCATTGGTATTACATTTTGTTTGCAAATATATTAGTTAGTAAATTGCTAGCGAGATTGATTTGCTTTGCATATAAAGAAAGGATACTGCCTTCCATATTAGTGTGATTTGGAAAACAGATATCAGTAGAAATCATTTATATTCTGAAGTTTTCCATGTTCTGATCAATAAATCATCTTGTCAGCTCCAACTCTTTGTGATTGATTAAAAAGAAGGATGCATCAAAATGATTCACTGAGAAGAGATTGTAATCTGACTATTTTACTAGAGTTATATATTATTCTGTTTACTGTTGTCTTTTTTCTTTAGCAGAGGGACTAAAGTGCTTCCTGTCATTTGCTGCCTTAAATAATTCTTTTCTTTAGCATTAGTATGGCACAGAGTTAACCTGACCAGATAGTCATTCCAATAATAATACACGCAGGGTTTTCATACGACAGGTACTGGAGCTAGTTAGGAAAAGCTTGATCATTTTTTCTGGATAATGGAATTCAGCTTTGGCACTGAGAGCTCTGGGCCAGGAAAAGTCAATCCTCTACTGCTCTATTTCACTTCTCCTCCTATAGGATATAAAAATTGAAGTAAAAAAAAATCATAAAAATGCTTCAGAAGTGATTACATAAAACCTGGTGATGGTAATTGTTCACTTCCTCTGTAAGAGTGTTCTATTTCATAAGAGTGCCCTTTAAAGATAGAAGCTACTTAGATGCTTTCATTGCTCTTCACATGGAATGCGAGTCAATCACCCCGTGGAAGATATATGTCTTCTCTAGAACTGTCAAATGACAAAGCACAGGCCAAATATGCAAATTGGCTTTCTAACTATAGCCATGCTATTATATAAAATAATCATATTTTTAAAGAATTTTAAGGCAGCCATTTATTTCAAATGGGAAACATTAATGATCCACAAATTTAATTTATATCTTAAGCGTCTTAAGAGTCTTTCCTAGTCCCTTTAGGAAAATGGAAAGGTTTTGCTGTGCTTGCTTATTTAGTTTTTTTCCAGATAACTTATTTTGCTGCAGTGTGTTTTCTTTAAGATTATAGCATTCTTTCTGGAGTATATTTCCATGAACATTTTTTAAGTTTTCTGTGAGGCTGCACAGTGTGATAATGAAATCTAAGTAGAATAGCAAATGGTTGCTTAAGGGCCTAGTTCTCTTTTTAAAAGTTACTTAATTTTTCTAATCTTGCTTTTCTTCATCCTAAAATAGTTATAATGAGTTTCTGTCATTGTTTAGAGAACTGAATGAAATAATACACTAATGCTATCAAGAGTTATTGTTAGTATACCACACACACTTTCTTTTCCTAATAATAAATCTGCATTTCAAGACATGCTCCTACATGTAGAACAAGGAACTACATATAATTGCTCAGACATTTTAAGACTAAAACATCAAGTGATCAACAGTGTTTTTATTTTTTCTTGAATTAGACAATTTGAGTATTTTTTTTCCTTCTCTGGACATAGTATTTGTTTTCTAACTTTGTAAAACTATTGCAAGAAAAGTGTTACTTTTCCCAAAGTGAAATCCACTTTGTTAGTTATCCTCATGATTATTTCTCTTGAGGGCAAATTTGTTTATTTTTTTAAATTGAAATGGCATATTCTTTTGAGAGCTGATAAACTATCTTGGATTTATTTCATAGTGTTTTATAATATGTTTATTTGATTTTTATTGCATTTAACGAGCCTGTTATTTTGTAAGAATACTAAGCCTTTTGTTTACTTTTTTTTAGTATTTTCAGTTTTTTTATTTTTGGTCAGGAGAAAACTAAGTAATGTGGAGAAAAAAAAATCTTAAAAACAGAGTTGGGGCCGGGCGTGGTGGCGCACGCTTGTAATCCCAGCATTCGGGAGGCTGAGACCGGAGGATCCGGGTTCGAGACCAGCCTCAGCTACCTAGTGAGGCACTCCGCAACTTAGTGAGACTCGGTTTCAAAATAAAAAGAATAAAAAATAGGGCTGGGGGTATAGCTCGGAGGTAGAATGCCCCTGAGCTCAATCCCCAATACCGAAAAAAAAAAAAAAAAACAGAGTTGGTTTTCCTGTGCAAGACTTCCATATTAATTTGCTTACGTTTATTCATTCATTCATTCATTCATTCATTCATTCATTCATTCATTTGTACTGGGATATTATACCTCCAAACTATACCCCCAGCCTCCCTTTTTTTTTTTTTTTAACAGAGTCTTGCTAAGTTGCTGAGGATGGCCACCAACCTGTGATCTTCCTATCTCAGCCTCCCAAGCACAGGGATTATAGGTGTGCACCATCATGCCTGGCTAACTTGCTTATTTTTCTTGAGCAAGTTATTTTTCTTCTTTTTTTTTTCTTCAGGTTTCTATTTAAAATAATCTTAAAATCCCCCCTTTCTTAATAATCTGTGTGAGTATAATTGGCAAAAAATATGGAAGGTTAATATTTTTCAAATATATGCGTCCTTCAGCTGGACATATCTGGAATTCTTCAGAATAATTCAGGCAGGTAGTATTCTGTGGGTAAGAGTGGTCCACCAGTGGGCTGTGCTAGTAGTAGTTGAGCTTTTGATGGGATTGAAATAAAGCAGTAGCCTGAATGTGAGGACAATATCTACTTTCTTGGAGTGTATGTTTCATGAATCTGTGGCAATGGCAGTTCAAACTCATCATCAAAGTAATTGGAAGTGAAGTCAATGTAGAAAACAGGATTTCCAATTAGTGAATCACTTGCAGGTACATCCATTCCCAAATTCTTATCGAATGCTAATATATGCAAAACCTAGTTTAATTAATCGAATATGAAAATACAAACCACTGCCCGGCTTTTCAGGAGCCCACAGTTTTGCAGAAGGATTACTGCTTAAAATGTGTTAAAAAATCACAATTTATCAGGGAACATGTAGGAGAAATGCTACTACATTTTGGGAGTGAGAGAAATGAGAAATTCTTTAGTGGATAGGCAACAATTGAACTAGACTTTGAAACATCAGGAAGATGCTAGCAGAAGATAGGAAGGGTCACTTAATATAAGACGAATGTCATGTTTGTAAGGGTGGTATTGTATGTATGGGGGTTTACTAGAGATTAAAGTACTCTCTACCTCTGAGCCATGCCCTCTAGCTCTATTTTATATTTTATTTGGAAACAGAGTCTCACTAAGTTGCTGAGGCTGGCCTTAAACCTGATCCCCTGTCTTAGCCTCCTAAGTACTGGGATTACTGGCTTCAGCCACCATTAACTGTTAAAGGTGGTATTTTATTTTATTTATTTATTTATTTTTTTTTTGTGGTACTTGGGATTGAACTCAGGGGCATTCTACCTCAGAGCTACACCCCCAGCCCTATTTTTTTATTCTTTATTTTGAAACAGAGTCTCACTAAGTTGCAGAGTGCCTCACTAGATAGCTGAGGCTGGCCGCAAACCCGGATCCTCTGGTCTCAGCCTCCCGAATGCTGGGATTACAAGCGTGCACCACCACGCCCGGCTAAAGGTGGTATTTTAAAAATTAAGTTTATTATTTTTGGAGTTAAGAAGGAGAAAATTGCCAGTGTATGGCTTTTAAATGTTTTTTGTTATATGCCAGTTAAAGATTTTGGCTAAAGGGCTGTGATTATTAGGTTTATTAGAAATATCACTTTGGCTGGACTGGGATTTTGAAGTGGACTCAGAGTCTATACCTTGCAAACATCCAGGCTATTGAGAATACTATATAGAAATGTCATGTAAGTGTCAGTAAATATGGAAAACAACTATTTGCAAAGAGAAACTAACAAGGTATAGTACCTGATTGTCAAGAACATTGAGGGCAGAAGATGCATTTTTTAATTTAGGGTAAACATGCCAGATTTGGAAATAAAGTTGTCATGAGATAACTTTTTTTAAATCTATGAAAAAAATGCACTTAGAGGGATGAAAGAGATTAGTTTTAATTGAATGCATATATTTAGTTTCTATTCCTGTTACATAAAGAGAACTGCATTTAAGACAAACTAGCCTATAGGGCAGCATGCTAAAAAAAAAAATTGTGAAGCATTAGGAAGTAGCTGTGTAAAGGATACTTCTTTATTCCAAAATCATTGCAGATATTTCTCTTTAAGTGCCTAGGCAGTTTTTTTTGGGGGGGGGGCTTTGTTTTTCTTCCTTTGAATCCCCATTGTTTGGCATTCCCTCTTGGTGTCAAGATTTAATTGGCATTTCCTTCATTCCGCTGGTCACTACTGATCACCATCCTTAAATTTTGCCTGTGACCAGCCAAGAGGCCAGGCAGTGGATACTACTGAATCGATGGATGAATGAACAAACACCTTCTTTATAGACTTATCTGTGGGTGAATTAATTACTCGTGGTTCTGAATACTCATTGCTGCAGAGACAAATAATGCCTGCTGATCAAGAATCTCTGTTTCTGAAGCAACATGACACTGTAGGATGGTGTGCACTAGGGAGTTAGGGGGGCCTCATGTCTAAGTCTCAGTTCATATCTTCCGAGTCTAAATTCCCACATGTGAATATAACATCATAGGAGCCCATTATAGCTGTTGGGAGATTTAAACAATAACATACAAAGTAGTTTGCACAGTTATTTTTATTTCTTGGGCCAGGGATTTAACCCAGGGGCATTCTACCTCTAAGCTATACCTCCAAACCTTTTATTTATCTTTTTTTTTTTTTTTTTAAACAAACAAGATCTCACTAGGTTACTCAAACCTATGATCCTCCTGTCTCAGCCTCCCAAGAACTGGGATCACAGGAATCCACCACCACATGCTTGGGTTACCCAGTACTTTTTACTCATTAAATGTTAATTTAAGTTTTACTTATGTAGATGTAGCTAAATGGCTTGATTCCAAGTACGTGAGAATGGTCACAGACTAGGTGGTCTTTTTTTATTTTTATTTTTTAATATTCTCCATGTTGAAAATGAAGCAGTGTAGTTATGTTAAATAATTTAAATAAACTGAAATCAGAGACTGTCTTTAGATACTATTTTTTGTTTTTCTTTAGTATAAATACAAATGATTCCATCCAATACTCTGTGTGTGTGTGTGTGTGTGTGTGTGTGTGTGTGTGTGTTTCTGGGGATTTAACCCAGGGGTGTTCTACCTCCAACGTACACCTCCACCCTATTTTATTTTTTGTTTTGAAACAGGGTCTCTTTCTAAATTTCTAAGGGTCTCCATATGTTGCTGAGGCTGGTCTCAAGCCTGTGATTCTTCTGTCTCAATCTCCCCTGGGATTACAGGCATGTACCACCATACTGGGCCCCATATACTTTTTTGAAAATTAAAGAAAGCCATGGAACTTATCAAGATGTACCAGGGATATTTAAAAGTTTTCTAACGAAAGTAAAGTAGTGTATACATTTTCAAAACTAATAAGCGATTCCAACTCTGTTATGAGAAGAGATAAGGATTATTTGGGTAAAAATACTCGGCTAAGGGAAATGATGCTATTAAGTAAAGAAAAGATCATAATATTTGTAAAAAAAAATATATTGAACACAACTTGTTCTTACTTGTAAATCTTCCAGCTATCCACTGGGGAAAAATAATAAGACTGATTGCAATCAAGGCTGTCTTGTGAGCCTGTACCAGAGAAAGGAAGTTCTGGTACTTTGTGATCCACATTTTTGAAATGGGGGAAAATTATTTCCTCTTTGTTTTACAGATCTACTTGCGCTTCTTGGACTATGAGATGCAGAATTCAAACGAGTGCAAGAGGAACTTTGTGGCCGTGTATGACGGCAGCAGTTCCGTGGAGGACTTAAGAGCCAAGTTCTGTAGCACGGTGGCTAATGACGTCATGCTGAGGACCGGGCTGGGGGTGATCCGCATGTGGGCCGACGAGGGCAGTCGAAACAGCCGCTTCCAGATGCTCTTCACGTCCTTTCAAGAACGTAAGATTCTCTGCATGTGCCTCTTTGCCCTTCACAGGTGTCCTGGGATGCGGGTCTCAGAAGCTGCTAATAGTGTTTTCTTCACGCAGGTTGGACACAGCAGGGCATTCCCTAATAAGTTGTTAACATCACTGAGATTCCCTTGCCTTCGTTTCAATCCAGTGACCAGAGCAAGTTATAGATTGCATTCTGATGACTTCTTTGAGCATATGCATCATGGCCTTGCCAAAGAGAGTTAGTCCTATCCAACTGGGAAATGATTAATTTTGTTTGTCTTTGGTTTAGCTTAAACAAAACATGTGGAATTGAAGTAGCAGCTTCTCATGAAGTCTGAGTTTAAAGTTTAAAATACCTGCACAAGCACATTTGGTAGGTTCACTGTAGTAAGCTTTTCTCACAGCGCCTTCAAATAAGGTTGCAACTACAGTTTCACAAAGTAGGGAAGGAGAGAATTGCTTGGGAAGACAGTAAATAGGAAGTTTCAGAAAGCTTCCAAAGTGGTACAGTGAGTGAGTGATAAAGTCACGCTCAAGCACAGCCATTTTATAAATCATATTCTAACAAATCATATCAGTAGATCTATTTGGGGTATTCTTCAGAAATTCTGAATATTTCATGTTTTGCAAATTTATGAAAATGAAAACCAATCCTGAAAATTCAGCTTTAGGGAAGAATCACATTTAATTTTTATTTTATTCGTGCGTTATAAGCATACATGTTTGTTAGGTACAAATTAATAACGACATATGTGCCCACATTTCTCATTTGACCCCTTCCCTAGATTCCCACCCCGCTCCCTCGCCCTCCCTCCATCTCAGTTCGGTTTAGTGAGTAACCTTAATGTACTTTCGGGTGCTCCCCCCCCCCGCCTCCTGTCTATCCCCTTCGGTTTGTTTATCGAGGGTCTCTCCTTTTCCATCTGGAGACCCTCTTATGCCCCATCTTCTCCCTAGCATCCGCATATTAGGGAGAACATATGCTTCTTTACTCTTTGTGACTGGCTGATCTACCATGCTCTTGGATAGGCAGAAAAAATATCATCAAAATGGCCATCCTTCCAAAACTGATCTACAGATTCAATGCAATACCCATGAAATTACCAAGGGTGCTCCTCACAGACATAGAAAAATCAGTCCTTAAATTCATCTGGAAAAACAAAAAGCCCAGGATAGCCAAAGTAGTTCTTAGCAACAAGAATCACACAGGACGTATCACAATTCCTGACTTCAAACTCTATTACAAAGCCACAGTAATAAAAACAGCATGGTATTGGCACAAAAATAGACACATAGACCAATGGAGCAGAATAGAAGACCCAGAAACACACCCATAGGCTTACAGTCAACTGATTTTTGACAAAGGAGCCAAAAACATACCTTGGAAAAAAGATAGCCTCTTTAACAAATGGTGTTGACAAAACTGGTTAGCCATATGCAGGAAAATAGAAATAAACCCCACTTTCTCACCCTGCACAAGAGTCAACTCAAGGTGGATCAAAGACCTGGAAGTTAGGCTGGAGACCTTGCAGCTACTTGAAGAGGGCATAGGACCAACACATTTAATTTTGAAACTATATACTTTTGTAAGCTATATTCCTAGCTTTAATAAATTTTAGTTCATAATTTTTCTTTTCTTTTGTAGTACTGGGATTGAACCCAGGGACATTCTACCTCCTACACCCAGCCCCATTTTATCGGGCGCCCCAGGTTGAACCTTCAGCCATGAGGCCCCAATAAAAGACGCCGGCTAAAAGCTACTGGTTCGAACCTCTTTTATTATCTCTCTCTCTTTTCTGGGATCAAAGGTTTTACACACACGATAACAAACACAGTGCTGAGGTCGTCTTTCCAAATAGTGCTTCTCCTACAGACTTCCAATAACCCCTCTCTCTAGCAACCCATCTTCCACTAGCAATCCACAATCTTTCTTCCCAGGACTTCCCCAGCAACCCGGCCAACCTCTTCCCAACCGCTTCTTCTTCCCAACCAATTCCTCCCAGAACTTCCCGACAACTTTCCAGCCCAGCAACTTCCCAACCAGCCTTTCCCCAACAGCGTGCT
>PVLC010004856.1:0-81310 GCA_004027655.1 Graphiurus murinus | reverse complement strand
CTCCTTTTTGTTCTATTTGAGCCCTAAATATATTTGATGATGCCCAAACACATTGCTGAGGGTGATCTTCTTTACTCAGTCTATTGATTCAAATGCTAACCTCTTCCAGAAATATCTTCACAGACATATTCAGAAGTAATGTTTTGCCAGCTATCTGGGTATCCTTTAGCCCAGTCAACTTGACACATAAAATTAATCATCACAAGCTGTCGGGGGCCTACCCCGGCCGAAAGACCCCGCCTCTAGATGACGCCTGGCAAAGTGCCAGAAGTGGCTGCAGGTGGTAACATTCTAGGGCTGCGCCATGCCAGAGCGCATACACCAGCACGCCCAGCTCGTGGCCGGCCCAGGGGAGAGCTGTATGAGACGCCTCGTGGCTTAGGCCCTGTGTGGCTTTAAGAGCCTCCACCTCTCGCATGTGAGAGAGAGGCTGGCTGGGTTGTTGTTGGAGTGTGTTGCTGGAGAAGTTCTGGGAGGAAAGGTTGTTGGTTGCTAGTGGAAGGTGGATTGCTGGAGAGAGAGGGGTTATTGGGAGTCTGTTAGAAAGGCACTATTTGGAGAGACGGCTTCTGTGCTGTGATTGTTACTGCTTGGGTAGTGCCCTCGATCCCAGAGAGAAAGAGGTATAATAAAGAGAGGTTTGAATCAGCAACATTCAGGCATCATCTTTATTGGGGCCTCATGGTTGAAGGTTCAGCCTGGGGTTCCCGAAAACAAGCCTCTATAATGATGAAGATAAAAATGAGGTAATTATTGTGGGTTCTAATCCCATCTTACTGGCACCCTTATAAGAAAAGGAAATTTGGACAGAAAGAGAACAGGGATGTGCCTATAGACAGAAGACCAGGTGAGGATACAATGAGAAGATGGCTTTCTGCAAGTGAAGAAAGAAACCTCAGGAGAAGCTAAATCTGTCAACACCTCGATCTTGTGCTTCTGGCCTCTAGACTATGAGAAAATAAATTTCTGTTATTTAAGTCACCTTGTCTGTGGCAGTTTGTTATAGCAACCCAAACTAACTAATACAGTGAACATCAAATCTCTTATTGGGTATTCCCTTTATCCATCCAACTGAAGAAGAAAAGAAATAAGTCAAGTTTGAAAATACTCTTGAGTCCCAGTCTTAGTGAGCAAGTATGACTACCATGGTCATTATCTGTGTTATACTGGGCTGTGGTATAGGCTACTCATTCAACACCCAGGCTGTGGAGTGACATAAACCTTGGTTTAAACTCCAGTCCCACCCCCTTGCATCCTATGTGGCCTTGGGCATATTTCTTAGCCTCTCTGATTCCATTTCTCCATTTGAAAATGGAACTAACAAGTCAGGTGTGGTGGTGCATGCTTCTAATCCCAGTACTTGGGAGACTGAGACTGGAGGATCCGGGTTCACAGCCAGCCTCAGCTATTTAATAGTGAGGCTCTCCACAACTTAGTGAGACCCTGTTTCAAAATAAAGAATAAAAAATAGGACTACTGATGGTGTAGCTCAAAGGTAGAATGCCCCTGGGTTCAATCTCCAGTACCGCAAAAAAAAAAGAAAAGAAAAGAAAATGGGACTGCAACTAACAGTATGCACCTGGTAATGTTCTTGGGCAAATTAAGTGAGGTTATACAGGTGAGGTACTTGGCACACTGTTAAATACAAGGTTGCCTGAAGAATTCCTGGTCTTCTTCCAAAACACTGCCTTTTTACAGACTTTTTCAGTTTGTTTACTGACAACTCCACACTTTGAAGCAAACTTAGTCAACTTGACAATGTTGTTCTCTAAATATTCATATCCAATGAATCCACAAATTCTAATCTTGTTAAAATTATGTCAGATCATTTTGTTTCTCTGTTCAAAAGCCTCCTGTGGTTCTCCATCTTGGTTAGAGCAAAAAAAAACAAAGGCCTCACAGAAGCCAACAAGGCGTGTTATGTCTGCTGCCTTGTCTATCTCTTCTTCCATCTAGCCACAGCCACACCTGCCTCCTTGCTAGCTCTCAAAAAATCCAGATGTGCTTATACTTGCTATCTCTCACCTGAAATATTGCATTAGATATTGTGGTCTTAGTCAGAGACCCCAGAGAAACAGAACGAATAGAATAGAATAGAATAGAATAGAATAGAATAGAATAGAATAGAATAGAATAGAATAGAATAGAATAGAATAAAATAGAATAGAAAAGAATACCCAGACGCACACCTGTAATCACAGTATTTGAGAGGATGAGACAGTAGGAGGCCAGCAGGCAATAATAATAATAAGTCAGCAAGACTCCGTTTCAAAATAAAAAATAAAATAGAGCTGGGTGTATAACTCAGAAGTAAAATAGCTGAGTTTGATCTCCAAAACAAAAACAAAAGAATAAAATAGATATTATAAGGAATTGGCTCACACAATTTGGAGGTTGAAAAGTCCTACTTTCCCAAGTCCCTAAGAGGATTCATAAGAATGCCTGGCCAAGAGTCTGACATATGGTAGGCATTTAATAAATACAAAATGTTACATGGTGGTAATGGAGACATACTCTCCCCCTAAGGAAATTAGAAGTAAGTTTGTCTCCTGAGAGTTATACTATAAAGTCAGTCCATTGCAGATCAGAACAAAGATATGAAAGGTCACATTTTTTTTTAAAAAAGGACAGTGCTTTTCAGGCTAACCTGAACTTCTGAAGGATAGATATTAAAATATGAAAAGAATTTGTTAACCAAAGTGAGATGAGTGATCAATATTATAGGCTGAACTGTGTTTCCCTCTCCAAAATTCCTATGTTGAATTTCTAACTCCAGTTCATTAGAATGCAAGTATATTTGGAGCAATGGTCTTTTAAAGGTGATTTGGTTAAAATGATGTCATTAAGGTAGTCCCTAATCCAATATGACTAGTATCCTTGAGAGGAAGTCTGGATACAACACACAGAGAAGAAAGAGCACGTGAAGACAAAGGAAAAAGGCAGCATCTGTATGCCAAAGAGAGGCTTCTGGAGAAGCCAACTTTACTTCAGACTTCTATCCTCCAGAATTATAAGAAGACATGTTTCTGCTGTTTAATATACCTAATCTGTGGTGCTTTGGTATGGCAGCTCTAGAAAACTATCATAATTATTCATGGAAACTTAGGAAACTAAAACCAAGTACTGTAATCTGAGTACTTGGATGGCAAAGACAAAGGATCACAGGTTCAATGGCAGCCTCAGGAACTTAGTGAGACTGTTTCAAAATAAAAAGGACTGGTATATAGCTCAAAGGTAGAATGTTCCTGGGTTCAATCCTCAGTGCCAAAAAAAATAAAAAAATTAGAAAAACCTCCAGATATCCACACATCTAAGAAAGAGTCACCAACTCCCAAACTGCCACTTTCCATCACCAAGACACATACAGCTTAAAGAGAAGCTAAAGCTCTCATTGTTTTAATTCATTGCACTTTTGAATCATCCAACTAAATCCTTTTGCTTTGGTTGCATTCTCACCAAACAGCATTCTGACTATAATTTTATATTCTATAAGAGAATTGATATCAGTCACTTATCCATCTGCCCAATGCCTTTGCCAACTGTGAATGGTCTCCTCTCCTCTCCTCCTGAGCTGATATCACTCTCTCAGTCCCTGGCCCTGCCTCTCTCCCAGAGGTGAGGCCAGCCAACCAGTCTCCCAATTCTGTACACGCAGTGATTGGCCCAAGGTTAGTCACATGACCCATATAGGGAGGATTCTACTGGGGTGGAGATAGGAACAATGGAGAGAAAGGGACCCTCCTTCTAAGAAAGTGCTCACACAGAATCTCAGAAGTCTGGAGTTGACAAAGGCCATCAGGTAACAGTATGACAAAAATCTACAGGAGAATGGAGTTCAATTAGGCAAGAGAAGGATAGAAGTAGTGGGAAGAAACTGATGACAATATCAAACTCTTGGATCCAACCGTGTCCAAAATATACTCCACCCTCGCAAGCATCTCTGTCATAAAAGCCAGGAAATTCCATTTACTGCTTGGTTGAATCTGGGTTTCTATTCCTTCAAAACTATAGTAAGTGCTGATTAACATATGCAAAAATCTTTTATCCTGATTAACATGCAAAAATTTTTTATTCATCCTGGCTTTCTGAAAATTTGTTATAACATCATAAGGAACATCAACCAACAATACATTTGGAACTTGGTGCTCTAAATAAGTTCCTTTATTTTCTTAAGATAGATCAAATTTGAGTTTCTGATTAAAGCAAGTATTTGGCCATCTTTTGATCAACTATACAACTATTAATTGGGAAAAAAACCACTATTTTGAGAAGTTCATGGTAGTCCTGTTTGTTTTTACTAGTTGAAAATAACTTAAATGTCCATCCACAGAAGGATCGAGACTGGAAAAAGTACAAATTGGACAAGCTTGTCTGAATAGCAATTTGTCAATAATTGTCAAAGATACTTATGCACTGTATTAATCTTCTGGGTCTGCCATAACAAAGTACACAGTCCAAATGGCTTAAACGGCAATTGATTTTCTCACAGTTCCAGGACTGGAAGTCCAAGATCAAGGTGTCAGAGATTAGGTTGTTTTTGTTTTTTGTTTTGTTTTGTTTTTGTTTTTGTGAGGTCCCTCTCGCTGGATTACAGAGGGAATCCTGCTTGCTGTTGTCTCCTACGGTCTTTTCTTTGTGCATGCTCTCTCCTGAGGTCTCTTCCTTCAAACACAGTTAAAAGAATGCAATGCACATATTTTGAGGAGATACAATTCAGCTCATGCTTCGCCATTTTACCTAGAAATTCCACATCTGCTAGTTTATCCCAAGAATATTCAGATAAAATGTAAACAGGCCAGATGTGGTGGCCCATCCCTGTAACCCCAGTGCTTGGGAACCTGAGACAGGAGGATCATAGGTTCGAGACTAGCCTCAGCAATTTAGTGAGACTCTCAACCTAGAGAAACTCTGTTTCAAAATAAAAAATTTAAAATAAAAAGGGCTGGGAGTATAGCTCGGAGGTAGAATGCCCTGGGTTCAATCCCCAAGACCACACACACACACACACACACACACACACACACACACACACACAATAAAATAATAAGGTGCACAAAATTATTCATTGAATCCAGGTTTGCAATAACAAAATATTGGGAACAACTTGGGTGGTCAATGGGATAAATAAATTCTAATCTATTTCTTTAGTGAAATATAATAAAACTATAAAAACTTAATTATATAGAACAATCTTCAAGAGTTACTATTAGCAGGGGGGGAAATAGGCTACAGAACAATGTGCATGATATCATTTAGGTGAAAAGAGAGGGAAAATACCTAAATACATGCTTTGTTTGTGTGTGCATCAAACATCTCCAGATGTAACAGTATGACAAAAATCTATATAAGAATGAAGTCTAACTAGGTAGAAATCTAGTGACACTGGCTGCCTTCAGAAAGGAAAACCAGATGGAGAAAAACTCAGACTCTTCTGGTACCTTTTGAATTTCTAGGGCAGTATTAGATCCTGACTTCTTCCAGCTTTTGGAGAGGCAATACTTGGGTTCTACCAGTGGTCACCTCATTCCCATCTCTGCCTCAGTGGTCACATAGTCTTCTTCTGTCTGTACTAATAATCCCTCCTCCTCTCTTACAAGGACATTCGTAATTGCATGTAGAGTCCATCTGGTAAAACCTGGATAATCTCTCCATCACAAAAGCCTGAACTTCATTTCATTCACAAAGTTTCTGCCCTATAAAATAAATTGACAGGTTCCAGGGATTAGGACTTGATATCTCTGGTGGCATCCATTACTTGGCCTATGACATCTATCCTAAGAGAATGTTGAAAGGGGGTTCACTGGTATATTAATTGTGGTAAAAATCACATACAAATGTAAGATGTTATTAATAGAGGAAAGAAAGTGTAGGCTATATTAGAATTCTTTGTGCAATATTCTCAATTTCTTTGTAAATTTGAAACTGCACTTTTAAGAAGTCTATAAAATTAGAGGACATTAAATACGTAACTATCATATGACCCAGGAATAGCACACAGGGTCGTTTATCCCAGAGAAGTGAAAACTGTGTTCTCACAAAAATTAATACACAAATGTTTGTAGCAGCTTCTAATTAAGTCTGTTGAAACTCATTACCCAGAAAGTAAGTCCAAAAGAATATGTTTTGAGTTGTCTTAGCCTGGGCCTTCTGAATTTAGTGTATGCCATAAATAATAAATTAACATGAAATTAGGCCATCTCATTCCCAGTAGTGATAAGCATTCCTGGGGGTGGAGAAGTATCTTGGAAGGAAAGGTGAGAGGCCAAGCAAGAGAGATGCTGGTGCTAGCCTGCTTGACAGGACCCTGTGCCCTGGCACCAGTGCTGGGTGGGTCCTTTAACAAGAGATCGAGTTAGAAGAGCTCGGTCCTTGTGAATAGATTCCTATCATTATCTTGAGGGCGGTTCCTTATCAGGAGAGCAGCCACATTATAGTTGCAATCTGAAACTGGGTGTGGTGGTGCATACCCCACACCCATAATCCTAGTACTTGGGAAGCAAAGATAGGAGGATCACATGTTCGAGTCCAGCCTCAGAAACTTAGTAAGACCCTGTCTCAAAACAAAAAATAGAGAGGGCTAGGGGTGTGTTTCAGAGGTAGAATGCCCCCTGAGTTCAATCCTCAGTAACACATTCATCAGCGTGTGTGCACACACATACACACACACACACACACACACACAGCAATTTTAGCTCTCTTTTGTTCTCCCATTGTGTGATGTCTTCCATCTTGTTACACCACAGCATGAAGGCCCTCACCAGAAGCTAGCACCTTGGCCTCCAGGGCCTCCAGAATCATGAAAAATAAGTTCCTCTTCTTTATAAGCTACCGGACCTATGGTAGTCTGTTACAGCAATGCAAAAGGAACTAAGAAATCTACCTTTAGCCAAGTCAGAAACAGGGTAGGAAGCCACAAATAGAACTACTTTCCCAGTAAGCATTGGTTTCTGAGAGCAGAGAGGGTCTGATTTCCTGTGTACAGCCTGGAAAAGTGAGGAAATCCCCACAGTTCCACTACTGCTTGCCTGCCTGAGGCCCAGCAGCAAGTCAACAACACCATGCAGAGTTGTGGGTATTGAGGGCTGAGGCAAACTCCCATGGGTTCTCTGATGCTGAAATGGTGTGAAGGCTGAAAGAGGGCCTCACCCTCCAAGAAGGAGGCAGGCTTGTAGTGGGATGACCAGTGATGGAGAGTGATGCCACAGGCACTGAGGCGTGGTGTCGCTCGCCTGTGATCCCAGTACTTGGGAGGCTGAAACAGGAGGATTGCAGGTTCAAAAACAGTCTCAGCAATTTAGTGAGTCCCTGTTTCCAAAAAATGGGGATGGAGGTGTAGCTCAGAGGTAGAGCACCTCTAAGTCCAATCTCCAGTAACACACACATACACACACACACACACACACACACACACACACACAGCACCCGAGCCCCTGAGAGGTGTCAGCCAGGGACCCATATGCCACCCTGGACCATAATTTAGAAGTGTAGGAGCCTTTAGGAGGGAGAGAAGGGAAAAGGAGGAAAATCAGGAGTTTCTAACTTACTCCGAAATGACAGAAAATGAGGCATTGATTCGATTAATTTTCCTGCCCTCAAGTTCAGTGGAGAGCCAGCTGGCTTATGGAAATTAAGGAACTCACTTATGGACACAACTGAGATTCTGAACTGCTTTGCTTGTGAATTTTCCATACAGTCAGCCTCTGATTCCACGGATTCTGCATCTGAGGATTCAAGAAACAGCAAAACAAAAATGCTTGGGGGGAAAATACCGTGCCTGCACTGAACATGTACAGACTTCTGTTCCTCATTATTATTCCCTAAACAATACACGATAACAACTATTTACATAACACTTCGGTTGTATTAGGTATTATAATTAAACTAGAGATGATTTAAATTCTGCAGGAGGGTGTGCACAGGTTATAGACAAGTACTATGTCATATTACATAAGGGATATACATATCTGTGGATTTGGGTATCCACACGAGTCCTGAAATCAATTTCCACAAATACTGAAGAACCACTGTATAGAGTTGGGTTTTTTTGTTTGTTTGTTTGTTTTTTCTCCTATGTTTCTACATTGGAGGTATATAACACATGCAACAATAACTATTTAATTAAGGAAAAAATCCAAAGCAGGATGTAAGGCTCCAAGTTCAACAGTTATGACAACAGCTTTATCACCTCCTCACATCTCTGCCAGTCCACATGCAGGTGTGTGTGTGTGTGTGTGTGTGTGTGTGTGTGTGTGTGTGTGTGTTGCTGCAGATTGAACCCAGTTCCTGTTGCCTTCTGGGGACCAGTGGCAGGGTGACTGGTCAGTGACCTTCTCTGTGTCTCAAGCATCCTCAAGACCCAGGGAGATTCCAGCTCTCTGATTACTACTACAGCAGCCTTTCCTTCCTCTTGGGCAGCTTGGTCATAATAGATGTCACTATTTAGCCTCTCAGCAAAACAGTCCAAAGAGGAAAGAGACCTCAATTTCAAGTATAGAACCGCTGGGAAAGCGCTGGGAACAGATGTCAGACTGTGCCAGCATTTCCGTGATATTGCTCTGTGTACCCCAACTGCTGCCTTATCCAAATACCACCTGAACTGGTACTTGTTTAAGATTTGTCCTTAAAGGAATATCCCTTGTTAAGTTAAACCAACCTACTTAAAGAAGGACTTTGATATGATATCAAATGGTAGCAGCAGAAATCTGATGTAGGAGAGAAGATGCTCTGTTAGAAAGGTAAGGTGGTGACTATGAACCGACACCAAACAGACACTTCTCCATCCCCAAACCAAAGGAGCAAAAGGATATTGGAAATACGCACTTCAGGTCTAACATTTGCTCAATGTTGATGTGTGTTCACCTAAAACCATCTCCTGTGCCATCTAAAATCATTCCGTGTGCCACAGTGAGACTTTGTGAAACACGGATGGAAAAAATGTCTGAGTCAAAGTGACTTCAGGTTGTGAATGATTTCGTTGATCACCAGACAGCTGACAATTCAGGAAAGCTACCAGTGGGTGGCAGGATTGAAACAAATGCTGCTGATGAAGGCGTTTCTTAATATAGCTCCATTGTTTACAGCTCTGCAGCCTGCTGGGCACCCCTCTTCCTCCTCACCTGCTATTTGTCTACATCTGCTTGGGGGTCCCTGAGGAAAACAATAGAGCAGCACTTCGTGTCACGTCGAAACTAGAACTTGGGACTCATGTTTGTTGGGAGAAGACTCCAGGCCCCTCTTCCTTCAGTCTTCATGAACTCTGAATTTACATCTAAACCTACAAAACAGAAAGGATCAAGACCACTGTGCCCCTGGATCCAACTTGAGGACTTAAACCAGTTGACCAAGTATCTGGCAGTACTAAGCATCAGCATTGTGCTAGACAGGGATTACAGAACATAGGTTACAGGTTAATTAGGCAGGAGACAGTAAAGCTGTTCCTACCAATGAACAAGATAGGACATCACTGATAAATTACGTGACAGAAGCCTTAAGAAATGTAAAATTTCAGCTGGGCATGGTGGCGCACGCTTGTAATCCCAGTACTTGGGAGGCTAAGACTGGAGGATCTGGGTTCGCAGCCAGCCTCAGCTACCTAGTGAGGCACTCCACAACTTAGTGAGACCCTGTTTCAAAATAAAGAATAAAAATAGGGCTGGGGGTATAGCTCAGAGGTAGAATGCCCCTGAGCTCAATCCCCAGTACCGTAAAAAAAAAAAAAAAAAATTAAAATTTCAAAGGAGATTAATGAAAGGCCAAGTGGACTTTTCTTTCCCAATGTCCCATTACCATGTCTATGAAAATATCCAACAGGATGGAAAATTGCAGCAGCACTAGATATCAATGATAAAAATTGGACATATGCCAACATCTACAGAGGGGGGTTCTCTTTATTTTTATTTATTGATTTATTTCGAGGAGGTGCTGGGATCTAACCCAGAGCCTTGTACATGCTAGGCATGTGCTCTCTGAGATAGAGTCTGGCTGAGACTCTATCTGAGATTGAGGCCTGGGCTGGCTTCAGACTTGTGATCCTCCTGCCTCAGCTTCCAGAGTAGCTGGGATTGCAGTTGTACACCGCCACACCGACCCCAGAAAAAGTTTCCATAGATCAACAAAGTGATGAGTAGGTCAGGTCTGTATGAGTCAGCTAGGGCTGCCATAACAACCCCACTCATGGAATGGGTTACACAACAGACATTTATTTAATAACACATATAACACTCCTGGAGGCTAGAAGTCCAAGGTCAAAGTGTCCACAGGTTTGGCTTCCTCTGAGGCCCCTTTCCTTGCTTTGCAAGTGGCTGCCTTCTTGCTGTACCCTCACATGGTCTTTCCTTGGTGTATTTCATCCAGTATCTCTCCATCTCTCTGTTTAAAAAGATACCAGTCAAGTACGGCATGGTGGTGCACACCTGTAATCCCAGTACTTGGGAGACAAAAACAGGGGTTACAGGCTTGAGAACAGCCTCAACAACTTAGCAAGACCCTGTTTCAAAATAAAAACAAAAAGGGTTAGGGGTGTGGCTCAGAGACAAAATATCACTGAGATCGTTCCCTAGTACAAAAAAAAAAAAAAAAATTATATTGGATTAGGGTCCCATCCTTACAATTTCGTTTAGTCTTAACTACTTCCTGAAGGCCCTCTCTCCAAATACTGTCACAATGGGGGCTACATAAGTAATCCACAACAGGTCTCCAATCTCTTTTTTCTTCTTTCTTTCCTTTTCTTTCTTTCTATCTCTCTTTTTCAGAGAAAACAGCCTGGTTGGGGAGGGGGGCAGGGAAGAAAAGGAATGAGAAGGGACAGAGATAGGGAAAAAAGAGAAAGCGCATTAGTTATTGAACTGGGGCCCCTGCTGAGACACCATGCAGTGCTAGAGAGACTGTCCAACTTGGACGTGGAAAGGGAGGTGGCCCTGGTGAACAGTCACCAAAGCAAAAAGGCTTTGAAGCATGAAGCTGAATAGAAAAATCTGCCTCCGATAAACAGGTTTCACAAGTATTTGAGAAGCAGACTCCAAAGGAAAAAATTTAAAAAAAATCCATTTCAGGCACATAGCCCTACACTAACCAGGAAATCAGCCAGAGGGGAAAGGTTAAGGAATCCCTCAAAAAGCTTCACCCTAAAACTCCACTGTGTCCCTTTGCAACTGCAGCTGTAGCAGCACATAAGGTCTGTGCTGAGTTCTATGCACATGTCTTTGTTTCACCACCTTAAAAAATGTTATGAAACTAAAAGGAGCCTGCAAAATATACAATAAGCCAAGAGTCTGCCTCTGCTTGCTTTCTTAACCTTCCAAATAAGAACTCATTGAGTCAAGTAAGAATGATTTTAATTTGAATCTTTTTGCATTTGCACTGAAGACCTTTACACGTGGGAAGAGAGCTAGCTTTGTTTTTCCTGCACATAGTGGATTCAGTTATATTCAGGCAGGAGCTGCAGCTAGCTCCTGGAAGACAGCCCCTGAAGTTGCAGCTAGTCCAGGAAGGCACCACAGAGGGTACTCGGGGAATGAGACACTCTACAGTTGTTCTCTAACGCTAGCTCCGTACAGAACCCTCCTCTTTCAAAGATGAGTAATAGGACAAAATCACTATGATATCTATGAAGAAATCCTACATCACAAGGAAAAACACTCTTAATGACCAATTAATACAGTAGAAAAGACTTTTTCTGAAACAGAAGAAACCTTACAATATTTCCTTTTGTTCCTATAAGAAATGGTCTTTATGGAACCAGAAGAAACCTTGATAAGAGAATAAGAGAGTACAGTGAAACCCACACCCAGGGAGAAAAGGTAAAATGAATTCAATAGATACTATAAAAGATAAATATACAAATTGGTGATACAGATGACAAGCTGGAGAAACACTCTAAGCTCACACGGGAAATGAGCAAGGATAGAGACTGTAGGATTAATGAAAGAGTGAAAAGAGCCAGTTATGGTAGTGCACACTAGTAATCCCAGTACTTGGGAGGCTGATACAGGAGGATTGCAGGTTCTAAGCCAGCCTTAGCAATTTAGTGAGGCCCTCTGCAACTTGGTGAAACCTTGTTTCAAAATGAAAAATAAAATAGGGCTGGAGGTGTAGTGGTAGAATGCCCCTGGGTTCAATCCCTGGTAACACACACACACACACACACACACACACACACACCAGTAAAAAGAAACTCAAGGAATGATGGGTGTTCTCCCAAAGACAATCAGATTAAGTAGAATAAAAGCATTATTAGAGATATAATTAAAGCATTAGCTTTAGGAAGATTCATAATCACCATACTCTGAAAAAGATAACTAACAGATCTCTCCCAAGGCACAGACTATTAAAATTTAAAGAATAAGCCAGCATGGTGGTGCACGTCTATAATCCAAGTACTTGAGAAGCTGAGTCAGCAGGATACCAGGTTTGAAGATAGCCTTAGCAGGTTAGGAAGACTCTCAGCAACCTAGTGAGACCCTGTTTCAAAATTAAAAATTTTAAAAAGGGCTGGGGGTGTAGCTCAGAGATGGAATGCCCTTGGATTCAATCCCCAGTACCACAAAGGAAAACAAAATTAAGAATAACAAAGACTATTGAAAATATCCATTTATGGAAAAAATTATCCATGTGTGTAGAGATTGACCAGAGGCATTCTACCTCTGAGCTACACCTCCAGTCCTTTTGATGTTTTATTTTGAAACAGAAGTTTCTGTTTTTTTAGTTACAGCTAAAAAAATTACCTTTGAAAAACAAAAATTAGGAAGTATGATTAATATAAAATGTTAGTTTTGCTATCATTTTTATTTCTCCTTTTTAAGCTTTATTAAGGTATGACTGATATAATTGATAATTGCATATATTTAATGTATATATTTTAATGAGTTTGGACAAGGGTGTATATTAGCACAATAAATATACTAAACATACCTTCATGTCTAAAAATTTCCCTATGATTTCTATGATCTTTATGTTTTATTTTATTTTTGTGATAAGAATACCTAGCATGAGCTGGGCACAGTGATACACACTTGTAATCCCAGTACTTGGGAGGCTGAGACAAGAGGATCAAAGATTTTAGGACAGCCTTGACAAATAGTGAGACTTTCACCAACTTAATGAGAACTTGTTTCAAAATAAAAATAAAATAGGGCTGAGGGTGTAGCTCAGAGGTAGAATGCCCCTGAGTTCAATCCCTAGTACCAAAAAACAAAACAAAACAAAAAGAATATCTAACATGAGTCCTATACATTAAACATAGTTTAAACTGCACAATACCATGTTGTTAATGTAAGTAGTAAGTTCTATGTGGTATAGATTCTAGAACTTATTCATCTTAAATAAGTGAGGCTCAATAGGTATAAAATTTTTCTTTGATTTCTACTATGCTTAAGACTACTATTGCTTGCTTACATCGGTTTTGGGTTTTGTTTTTAATTTTTTATTTAAAAGAAACAAGTTTACATATACAATATGAATAAAACATAAAATTTATATTTACTCACAAAAATATTCACACTATATAAATATTTTATGTATTCTTTTTTGTGTGCATATGGTACTAGAGATTGAACTCAAGGGCATTCTACCTCCAAGCTACACCCCCAGCCTGATTTTTTATTCTTTGTTTTGAAACAGGGTCTCACTAAGTTGGGGAGAGCCTTACCAAGTAGGTGAGGCTGGCCACAAACCTGCAATCCTCCTGTCTCAGCCTCCCAAGTACTGGAATTACAAGCATGTGCCACCACGCCCAGCTTATTTTATAGATTCTTTTGCATGTGTAATTTATTTCAGGTTTTTAACAGAAATGTAGAACATAGAATAGCATAGATCAGTAAAAGGAAAGAGATACATAGAAAAAATAATAATAGTATTGGAGTTATATAGCATACTGTTTTGGTTTTAAAATGATAAAGTATGTAAGGAGAGCATGGAACAAATGTGTACACCTTACTCTCAAATCACTGAGAAATTTAAAAACAGAAAGAGGAGGGCAGGGAGGGGCAGCAGGGGGGATATGCAAATAAACAAGATGCTCTTAAGAGTTGTGATGAAGAAAGTAGCGTCCAAAATCAATACTTACCAACTTTGTCCCGTATCTTAAGAGTTAAAATACCTTGGACTGGTAGAGCCCAAATCTTTTTCAGCATTCTGGAAGCCCTGGACTTAATCTATAACCACAAAACAAAAACTAATAAACAAAAAGCATTCAAGTAACAAGAGGTCTTTAAGGTCTTACTGGACACACATACACATGGCAGCCCTTTTTATTCTCTTAGATACATTTCATAACACTTATATATCTAATGATTCACTGGATAGATACTGTAGCCTTTTCAAAAGCATGTTATCATTAGCGTTCACCTTTTCCAAAGTTCACCTTCCCCTCTTCTAGCCAACAGCCCTGGGATCTCATCTTCCCTGCTGGAACGTCAGCAAGAAACACCAAGCAATTCTTAGAAGTGGCTTTCAATTGTACTCATGTCAAAAGAAAACTTCCCATGTTGAAGAGTTAGCAGACTGTGGTGTAGCGGTCCACAAACCCTGACAGCCAACGCCTCCCACCTTCCCCAGTGTAGTTCTTACAAACAGCAGGGACATTAGGGGGGATTTAAAATTGGTGGTATCCCCACCCACCAGCACTTCCTAACATCCTCCCAACCCCTCCACCTGCTGCCTATCACAGTGGTTACTCCCAGAAAGTAGAGCTGGGTTTCAAAAGTCTAAGGGGGAGATTTTTACTCTTTATTTTTTAACCTTCTGTAACATGACTATTTTATCATATGTGAATTTCAATTTCTTTTTAAATTTATTGGTGTATTTGTGTGTGTGTGTGTGTGCACACATGCGCACATGTGTATGTGTGTGTGTTTGTGTGTTTATTTGGTTTTAAGGCAATCCCTAACCTTAGAATCATAGAGAGAATGAGTAAAATACACACCAAGATCTAGATAGAGCACAAATTGATACACTCTTTCTGTGAAATCAGTTGTAACAGGAGTCATAAATATTCATAGCCTTTGACCTACCAATATGCCGTGAAACAATCCATCTTAAAGACATAATGGGACAACAATTCATGCCCAAAAGTTCATTGGCACATTATAAAAGCAAATATAGTAGAAATAACCTGATATTCACCCTCACAGGAATAGTTGATTTATTACAGGGGCAGCCATACAGATAAGAGACTGTACACTCTTTAATATCATTCTGTGGCATTTTAATTACAAAGGAAAATGCTTGCTATAAGTTAGTGAAATAAGCATAAACTATTTTAAGAGTGAAATAAGCATAACTATTTTGGAACTAAAGCTGTTGAATTGTTCCCATTTCCAACTGTGTTCCAATTTCTAATGCTTTGTTTCCTCTCTGGAATATGATTTTTATCACTTCCCTCAATTTAGTTCTAAGGGATTTCCTGTCAGAAAACACACACTTCCACTTATGGTGAAAATTATTCCTGGTTCATTGGTTTCTAATATTGACCTTTTATATCCCTAATGCCCTGGTATAGAAACCATACAAAAGGTAAATGACCCTTAATAAATACCTTAAGAAGGAATTACCACCACCACTCAGATAACCATTTTAGAAATTTTCCAATGTGAACATGTCAAATATTCAAAGAACATTATTAATTTAATGTAATTTGTATCCTTACAGAATCTCCTTAAAAAGCAATATTCGTCTTACCTATCATTCAGAACATGAACATTACATTGTTATAAGGAAGTGAACTTAGTTTTTATGTTGCTCATTAAAGCCATGTTCTACTTCAAAAGTCTAGAAAGAAATCCGTTCTGTTCTGGCAGGAATTGAGATGAAAGTGACATTTCTGGTGGGCGAAACGCTGAAAGTTCCATTTGAGATTGAAAATTACTTTGTTCTTAACAATCACTGGTATTAACAACAGCTCATTGTGGAAAAGATAAACGTGAGTGAAGCTTGTGGGAACCTGTAATGTGTGTCCTACTGTATGTGACATAAAACTAAAAGGTGTGATAACATTAAAAAGCATGCACACAGCCAGGCATGGTGGTACACGCCTGTAATCCCAGTACATGGGGAGACTGAGACAGGAGGATTGCAGGTTGGAAATCAACCTCAGCAACTTAGTGAGACTCTGAGTAACATAGTGAGACTCTGTTTCAAAACAAAAAATAAAAAGGGCTGGAGGTGTAGCTCTGAGGTAGAATGCCCCTGGGTTGAATCACCAGTACCACCAAAAAAAAAAAAAAAAAGCACACACACACACACTTGTACAAACCTTCCATTTTAAGAAAGCAGTTTGTGCCGGGCGTGGTGGCGCACGTTTGTAATCCCAGCATTCGGGAGGCTGAGACCGGAGGATCCGGGTTCGCGGCCAGCCTCAGCTACCTAGTGAGGCACTCCGCAACTTAGTGAGACTCAGTTTCAAAAAAAATAAAGAATAAAAAATAGGGCTGGGGGTATAGCTCGGAGGTAGAATGCCCCTGAGTTCAATCCTCAGTTCCGCAAAAAAAAAAAAAAAGAAAGCAGTTTGTTACCTAATTTTGTCATTGCAGTAAACTTCACTGAGGGCCATTCTGAATCTATTTAAAAAAATTGCATATCTCCCCCATTCATGGAAGCATTTTTGTTTAGTTGCTTAGGACAAAATGCATACTTTCTATATGTAATATTATAAATTGGGATTCACTTCCAAGTCTGCCCCACAAAAGATTATTTGGTTCATACTGCATCTGAAATATGTTTGCAATGAAAAGATACAATTACTGAAAATAACTCTGTTACATAAAAGGCATATTATTTCAACTAGGTTGTGGGTAATTCATGAAAACTAATCATTATTTAATTGCCTTCTGGGGAAATTATACTATAAATTCTAATCAGGGACACTGGAAACAGGACTAATTCTTCCTACCAAGTTCAGACCACAGTTCAAGACACCTCTGCTGCCCTGTGCAGACCCTGTGTGTCTACACTCCCTCAAGAGTCCCCACACTGTGCAGCCACCAGGAACTTACACAAATCAGACTGTACTCCACACACCTCCTAAAAAGTAAACCTCCAATTGTTTCAAAATTCGAATAAACCAAACGCTTAAACGTACATTTTTTTTGCTTTGTGCATGGTTAAAATTTGTCATGAAGATCTCAATGCCCTGAAATATTCAACATTATCAGAGTCAATGGGTCACAGACATCAAACATGCAATAGTCTGTTGGAGTTTACTCAATATGCAAAAACTAGAAAGAAGCAGAGCTAAACAAGAATGCTGTTGTGTTAAAGTAGGATTTTCAAAAGTTAAACACCAGACTGATATGGATATAGAGTGAAAACCTATCTGAGGCTTTATTTAAGTCATCAATGAATGAAGGATAAATAAAAATCAAGAAGATGATAAAACTGATTCAAAGAATACTTTAAGAAATGGAGATTTTTATACAAGCAGTCAAAGGAATGCTGTAATAAGTTCACCTGCTTCATAGGCACAAAGCTAGTTAATATTGTATAGTGCATTAACCTCTCGAGTTATATATATATTTTTTAACAGAAATCCATAAGTTACCATGTAGCCTCAATATATGGTCTCTTAAAATTTAAATAGCAAAGTCATACATAGGTACATACTCCAACATAGAAAATAAAATAGACGTTAGGTGAGCATGTCAAACAATGACATTGAAAGGACATGTAGAAGCCAGGCATAGTGGTACATACCTGAAATTGTAGTACTTGGGAGGCTGAGAGAGAAAGATCGAAGGTTCAAGGACAGCCTCAGCAACTTAGCAAGGCCCTCAGCAACTTAATAAGATCCTTTTTTCAAAATAAAATAGTACTGGGGCTGTAGCTCAGAAGTAGAGTGCCCCTGGGTTCAATTTCCAGTAAAACACACACACACACACACACACACACACACACACACACACATAGGACATATAAATATCCTTTTGTTTTATTTCAAGTTTTGGAATGATTTTTCTTAATTGCAATTTTTAAAGATGTGCCCAGAAGAATATACCAGAAGTCACTAGGTATTATTTATCTTGCTGAGTTAATCTGACCCTTAGCTCTGTCAATTCAAAAATTGATTTTATCCATACCTCCTGCCTGTTTACTGTCTCAGCGCAAAGGAAATTATATATATAATTTATATATATAAAACATATATATATAATGCACATATGTAATGTATATATAATTTATATATAATTGTGTATATATATATAAATTGTATATATATATACACAAATTGTATATATATATAATATATATATACACAAATTGTATATATATATAGTATATATATATATATATATATATATACACAAATTGTATATATATATAGTATATATATATATATATATATATATATATATATATATATATATATAAATTGTTTTGTCATTTTCCTTGGACCTGTAACTCACAAGTAGATCAGATACCCACATCTTCTGACCGGCACATGCTTTTCTTCAAGGGGAAATTTTTTTTTTTTAATTTAAAAGGTTGATATAATAACTGGGTATGGTGGCACACACTCGTTACCTTAGTATTTGGGAGGGTGAGTTGGGAGGATCACAGGTTTGTGGCCAACCTTAGCTACTTAGTGAGGCCCTCCGCAACTTAGTGAGATTCTGTTTCAAAATAAAGAATAAAAATTAGGACTAGGGTATAGCTGGGAGGTAGAATGCCCCTGGATTCCATCCCCAGTACCACAAATAAATAAATGGTTGATACGGTCTATATAATTATGTCGTGAGGATTGTTAGTATATGAGCTCTTCAGGGAACATTCTGTATCTAATCATAGCAGTGATATCAGAATACCTAGGACTGCATGCTTTTTCCATATGTGGAAGCTAGAGAGAAAAAGACACAAAATGGACCTCATGAAAATGCAAGACACCAGTAGAACGGTGGAGGAGAGGCAGGGGAGGGAAGAGAGGGAAGGAAAGAGACCAAATTATGCTATGTGCATGCATGAATGTACCACTATGAACCTCACTATCATGTATGGGGAGGAAAAGGGGAGTTACGGGGAAGGAAAGAGGCCAAAGAGTGTTTTGTGCACCCATGAATTCACGATGAATCTCACTATCACATATGTTTACAGTGCACCAATACAGACTAATAAAAATAAATCTTGTGCCTATTCAAAATTATCAGTACCAATAATAGCATGTACAGGGAAGGGAGGGAGTACTGTGGAATCTGAGGGGAAAACCCACCGAGTGCTGGGAGCATGCCTGTTCCTATCACTCTCTACCTTATTATGACGGATAATTATAATGCACCAATAAAAGTTTATTTTGAAAATTTTAAAAAGAAAGTTAATTGGGTCAATTTATCATCTCAACGTTGTTTGAGGAAAGTGATAAAAATAGGAAAAAACTGGGCCCAGTGCAATGGATCGGTGCCCATTTCCCCCTCCATCCCACATGAAAAACAAAGAGATTCTCTTCCTTGTTCAACAGCAGAGAAAACTGACTATGTACACAAAAAGCCTCAGTTCTGGATTGGTATTTGGGGAAGAGAGTGGAGAGGGAGGACAGCTATATTTGCTCCTTGCTAATGGATAGGCTTTACCAAAGACAACTCTTTGCCATGAACAGCTTGGGGAATGTTCCTAGAGTCCAAGGTGCTATGATTTGAACACAATCACCCTGCATTTCTGCTGGGTATAATCTCTACAGTGCAGTATTTAAGAAGATAGGAACTTAATCCTATTATGCTTTTCAGATGCGGGGTATCAAAGCCGGAGCCAGCCAGACAAAAGTTACTTAAGAAAGAGAAAAACAAGGGATAGATTCAGGAGGGCTGACAGTAGATACTGCAGGCCCAGTTTATTTTGCTCAACCCTTACATACTTTTTTGAGAGCATCAGAGTATACATCAAGGTTAAAGCTTTCTCACAATGGTTACATCTATGAAAACAATCATCTCTAGGTCCAAGGTTCAAAGAACAAATATTCACATAGTTTTTACTGTAACAGTCTGAATAAACTTCTTGAGACAAAACAATACTCTTGCCCTTGGTCAGTAATCAGCACATGTTATAAGAATCTGCATTTCTGCAGAAACAGACTTCTATGAGCCTGAGAGTCTGTAAAAACAGACCTTGAGCAATGTCAGTTCCCGACAGTGGGGTCTTTAGAAGGCAATTAGGATTTGATAAGATCATTTTCACAGAGCTTCCAGGATTGAATCCAGGTGATTTTATAAGAAAAAGGGGAGGAACTAGAATACCCAGACACTCCCTGTCTTTTGCTATATGATACCAGGTGCCACTTGGGACTCTGCCAGCAAGAGGGCTATCATCAGATATGAGCCCTTGGACCTTCAGAAATGTGAGCTAAATAAACTTCTTTCCTTTATAAAAGTATCCAACCTTAAGTATTTCATTATAGTAAAGACAAGCTAATACACAAAGCGATTTCAAAACTAAACATCTGCCTCCTCCTGGCTCAGAGTCAGCTCTCAGTCTGGACAATTGACTGAGCAGGAGGCAAAACCTCAAAACCTGTTATTACTATCTGCAGTCTCCCCAGGAGACTTCCTATTTACACCCATGTGTCTGCATAGCTTACATTCTCCTTTCCCCACCCCCTTTACTTCTCAGCACCTCCTTCCCCCTCTGCTATGAGCACTTGGCCTCGTGTTTGTGGAGGGGGGAAAGGGCTTGGAGAACAGAGGGAAGAATGGCGGGGGATACCCTAAAATTTATTGTCATCAGAGTGTCTCAAAGCCCAAAATCCCCTATTAGGTAGTGTATCTTCATGTTCTCCTCAGGCTTTATTTAACCACTGCTTGCAATCATGAAATCATTTCATAGTTAATTACTTTTGCACCTCAAAGATTAATGACATAGGACCATCTCAAAATGCCTGCCTTTGGGAACAGATAATGAGGAGTCTGATCCAGGGCACCTCCTTCTTTAAACAGAGTATACATGGGAAATGCCAAGTTGGATCTCTTCGACCTTTTTCAAGTTTCCATTGTATATAGTTCCTCTTCTGATTAACTCACTGTCTTGATCTGTAATTTTATCAAGGATTAACCTATCTACTGTTTGTTCTTCCTGCTTCTGGCACGGGTAAAATTCCTCCAGATTGCATCTACTAGATTGTATCTTGTGGGGGAGGTGGAGCTAAGGATTGAACCCAGGAGCACTCTACCTCCAAACTACACCCCCAGCCCTTTTTATTTTTTATTTTGAAACTCCTAGCACTAGGTTTCTAGGAGTCTCACTAAGTTGCTGAGGCTGACCTCAAACCTTCGTTCCTCCTATCTCAGCCTCCCAAGTACTGGGATTACAGTTGTGCACCACCATGCCTGACTTGAATTGTATCTTTTCTCTGAGTACACAGTGTCCCTGAGTGATATCACTCCCTTAAAACTAGCTGGGCACAGGCACTTTCTGGAAAGCCTTTATGTTGTTCCCTGCCCCTAGCATCTTCTCTCATACTGACTATAGATCCTGGGTCAGCATGAGGTATTTTTCAATAGTTGTGCTTTCTTCCTGGATCATTGTGCTTAAAGGTCTTTGCATGGAGGAACCATCATTAGCCAGGTGTGGTGATGCACAATTGTAATCCCAGTACTTGGGAGGCTCAGACAGACAGGAGGATCATAAGTTTGAGGCCAGCCTCAGCCACTTAGTCAGACTTTGTTTCAAAAATAAAAAATAAAATGGCTTGGGAGTGTAGCTCAAAGATAGAATGTTCCGAGAAAGAGAGAGAGAGAGAGAGAGAGAGAGAGAGAGAGAGAGAGAGAGAGAGAGAGAGAGACACACACTAGGTTTTTAGTTCAAATCTTTCCTTCCCAAATAGGCTGTCCCTGACTGTTCTAAAAGTCCCTTTCTCTCTTTCTGTCTGATTTCTTGACATTTCATGGCACTTATCACTCTTTGAAGTTGTTGTCTCCTGTGTTTAATGTGTGGTCTGTCTCTCCACCCCCACCAAAATGTGAGTCCCATGAAGAACAACCCTGGCTTATTTTACCCACCACTATACCTTCTGTGCTATAGACAATGGCAACACATTCTATTTATCTGTTGCTGAGCAACAAGTGATCCAGAATTTATATGCTTAAGATGCCAAATAATTAGTACGTCACATCTTTTGTAGGTCAGGAACTCAGAAGCAGTTTAGCAGGTGCTGTGATCATCCGAAGGTTTGACCAGGGCTGGAAGATCCACTTCCAAGATGGCGCACTGCAGGGCTTTAGCCATCGTCTGGCTGTTGGCAGGAAGGCTCAGTTCCTCATACGGGAGCCTTTACAAAGGGCTGCTCAAGTCTCAGGAAAAGACAGGGGCTTCCCTCAGAAGGAATAATTAAGAGACAGCCAGACAATGTCTTCTACAACCTAACATAGGAACTCATATTCTACCCTTTCCACAACAGCCTATTATTACACGAGTCAGCCTTATTCATTATGGAATGGGACTGATTACATGTGGACATCAATATCCTCTTCAAAGTTGGTTGCTCTCCCCGCAATGTTGTTCAATTTCATATATATACACAAATATATATATTTGTGTGTGTGTGGTACTGAGGATTTAGCCCAGAGGCATTCTACCTTTGAGCTTCACCCCAGCCCAATTTTATTTCTTATTCGGAAACAGGGTCTCACTGGATTGATGAGAGTCTCATTACTTGCTGTGGCTGTCCTCTAACTTGCGATTCTCCCATCTCAGCCTCCCAAGTACCGGGATTACAGGCATGTGCCACCACATCCGGCTCAATAATATATTTTGAACTAATGAAGTGTGTTTTCATTTTATTATTTAACTCTTACAAGGCTATCTTATCTCCAAAAGTTTGGGAAAGAATCTCTTACCCTCCTACCTCTATTCCCACCTGCCTATTTTATTTTTCAAAAGCAATGTGAAAAACAGAAATTCAGTAATGATATTTGTGACTATACCTTTTTACACATTTTATTTTCTTATAAGGACAATAGAAAAAATATTTTAAATTAGCATTTTAGAAAACCTGGGTATTGTGGTTGCTATACTAATACCAGGTAACTCTACTAGTCAGAATATTCAATTCCATGTGTACAAGACTTCCTATTTTACAAAGCATCTTCATATATGATCCCATTTGAACTCATATCAGCTCTGGTAGATTTCTTCCAGATGAGAACACCTAACCAAGTTCTCATTTTAATGAGCAGAGCCAAAAGTACAACTGTGGTATTTTGATTCCTAGTATCAGAATGACTTTGAGAAGGGCATGTGCACAAGATAGGTTGGGTTATGCTGCAGAAAAGACAACCCTAAGATCTCAATGACTTAAAGAAACAGGGACTTGTTTCTGCTCACATTGGTCCAAGGGAACTGTCCCCCATGCAGCAACTTAGTGGCCCATGTCTCCCTTCTTATAGCTACCCCAGGGTCTCCATGGTTGAACACAGGGTATAGAGTCTTAGAAAGAAAATCAAATGCTTTGGCCTATAAATGACAAGCATCCCTTCCCCTCACAGCTTATGAGTAAGAGCTTGTCTCTCAACCCTGCCTGACTGTGATCAGACCAAGAAGTGCAAGTTTTCCGTGTGCCCAGGGCATGGGTGAGCCCTACAGAAGCTCAGGAGGTTACCCAACTTGCCCCAGAGCTCACACTAACAAGTGGAAGGAAGTCTGACTCCCTTGTTCTTCCTTTTCAGTATCTCCAGACTTCATGTAATGTTCTAGTCTCCATCCCTTCAGGGATTTGCTTTTATAAAGGATTCCTGGGGAGGGATACACAGGGGATGGCAATTGTACCAGCAATGTTGTATTTCAGAAGCTAGGTGATGAGCACACAGATGTATGTAACTCTTTCTACTTTTTAATTCTTAAATATTTCAAACATTAACTTTTTAAAATGAAGGTAATTGAGTCTGAAAACTAGTGACAGATTTTTGTCTCAAAAAGATAAGCATTTTTAATGACTACTGGCAGCCCCAAACCAGGATATGCTGTATCATTACTATTTGTTGGGCACGTAATATTTCCCAATGAATTTTAAACCATTTATTTACATATATTTACTTATCCCAATGACCTTATTATTATCCTCACATGTATAAGAGAAGAAAATTGAAGCAAGTGCAAGAAACTTAATCTAAAGCCACAGTTTATTAAGAGAAAAAACAAACAAGCAAACAAACACGGGATTTGGCGGGAGGGGTTACTGGGGATCAAACCCACAGGCATTCTACCTCTTAGCTACACCCTAGTCCTATTTTATTTTAAAACAGGGTCTCACTAAGTTGCTGAGGCTCTTGTTAAGTTGCTCCTGCAATCCTCCTGTCTTAGCCTCTCAAGTACTGGGGTTACAAGTGTACACCACCACTCCTGGCCAGAAAAAAATAAAATAAAATAAAAGGATTTGAAGCACGCATCCTAGTTTTAGGCATACACATGACCTGTTACACCTCTCCTAAGAGGTGAAAGATAGACCACATATGCAGAGATGGGTGAAAATCGTTGGTGCATCTCTTGGAACGTTCCTATTACATTCTGTAGACGTTTGTGTCTAGTTAAACAGGGAATTCAAAATAGCTTTCCCATGACAGTGACAGAGAACAGGCTAGTATAGTTGACAGCAATTTCAGAGAAGTGTTTCATGCATGGGCCCCCTCCCTTGGACAGGACTAAGGGGAAGGACCACATGATTAAGAGAGGGTTCTACCTCTTGCGAAAACTTCCTTGGCAAGGAGGGCGGACTCGAGAAGGAATTGAAAAATTTCCAAACATCAAACCATCTAACCCAGCTGGCGTTTCTCCTGCTTCAACAGGAGGAAGGCTATGAAAATACAATTTGGGATTACTACTGTCGCTGCTGCTCACCATCCGAGACTCATCACCGAGTCTCGGGACTCATCACACAGTTTTTAGTACAATCTCTTGTCTTTCTCTCTTTCTCTCTCTTTCTCTCTCTCTCTCTCTCTCTCTCTCTCTCTCTCTCTCTCTCTCTCTTCCCTCTCTCCCTCTCCCTCATCTTCTCCCTCTCCCCGTCTTCCTCTCCCTCTTCTCGCGCTCTCCAGTTCAGGATGGCCGCAAGGAATTCCCAGATGGGACACCCAAGAGGGAAGAACACTGATCCTAAGTGCTCTCTGGGTTGACAGCTGGAGTTGCCGCGCCTGCGCAGAAGCTCGCGCCGTGGAGGACCACCGCCAGGGGGCGCGCTGGCAGAGCCCCACCGCTCAGTCTCCTCCCCGCGCGCTCCAGGACCCTCGCTGCCCTTTGGGAGCAGAGAAGGCGGAAGAGAGCGGCGTCCAGGGCTGGGGCTGGGGCTCCCGGCGGCCCGCGGACGGGCGGCAGCAGGTTTGGCCCGGGATCTTGATCCGGGCCGCCTCGACTCGGAGCGCCGTGTCGATCCTCACTGAGCGGAGCTGTGCGACCGGGGTGGAAGTTGCCCGCCGTGTTCGCGGCTCCGAGAACTTGAGCGGTGAGTCGGCTGCGGACGTCCGCGGCCTCGCTTCCCACAGGTCCTGGGCTCCCCGTCTCCGTGTTCCCCACGAGTCCCGGGCGCCTCATCTCTGCCCTGTCGCTCCCCACTGGTCGGGGGTGTAGTCCCCTGGGCTCCCCATAACTTCAGGAGCCGCCCCCTGTCCGTTCCTCCGGGGAGGGCACCCAAGGCAGCTTCCTCAGCCCTGCCTCCCCTCACCTCGCTCTTTCCCCTCCCCAGAAAAGGAAATTGCCTCTTGGGTCCTCTTGGATTTTCCCAGCCCTCGGAGCAGTTACCGGCTTAAATAAAATTTTAAAACCCTGTAAATTCCCAGCGACTCCATCACCATTCTGGGAAGGCTACTTTGGGGTTCCCAGTTAAACTCTAGAGAAGTCCCAGGCAGCAAGTTAAAAAAAAAAAAAAGATGGAGATGACACGAATGTTTCCTCCCCGCCCCTGCACTGGGTAGTTCTAGTGATTGTTCCAGACGCTGGGTTGATAAAGCTGTTCCTAGTATTTGGCTTTAGGGGAACTCCAGCTGAGAGAACCGTCTTGAATGTGTACAGAAAGCACCTAAAGTGCTACCGGCCTGGATGCAGAGTGTTTCTCAGAGAGCAGATTACAGGAATGTCTTGCTACACAGGTGTAGAAGGGGGAACGACTTGGAAAGAAATTCTAAGTGTTGCCTTTTTGAACTTGGCCACTAGCATTTTATCTTCTCTCCTTTGATACTGGGGAAGGTAGAGGGATTTTTCTGATTTCGAGGTTGGCTCTGGGGTAAAGACAGTGTGTGGTCTCTTCTGTGACTCAAGGAAAGAATGTGTTTCAGGCATTAATTGCCCATGTGATGGGTATAAGGATCACATCTGAGTTTCAGCCTTGATGTATCAGGTACATTACCATATTTGAGCTTAAGAGGCCAGAGGGCTTTTCTGTGATAAATTTTTATATATGGTGCCGATAAATTTTTGGTAACTTGGATTGGATCATGAATAAACTGTTCAAATCTTTGCCTGCTGGAGGAGAACAAATAGTGCCTAAGAAGAGAAATGCACCCTGAATTTAGATTCAAATTAACAGCAGTTGAATATTTTATGTTAATGCTTGGCTATTGCAACACATTTGCAGGTTTTCGTATTTTAAGAGATTTTAAGGAGTTGGTAAATAGTTCTTGTGTCTTAAAGGTAGTATCAAATTGAAGGTAATTTGTCAAGTAATTTCTTTCACATGGTTTTACTTTGAGTTATATGTTTGCCCGTGTTTGAATTTCAGTTGACTTAAAATTGACTCATTCAAGACATAAGTGGTTGATTTCTTTAGCTTCACACATTTCTCATTAGCATCTGTTGATCTTAGAGGAACAGGTTTTTGTGGCTCATTGCTACCCTTTCACTTCAAAATATTTAACAGTATTCTCATTGGATTATAATGTACCCAGAGACTCATTTGTGAATTCAAGCTATGATTTATGAAAAAGCTAGTTTCAGTATTTATTCATTTTGCAGTCGAAATAAGTTGGCAGTGGTTACATCCCACAGTATTTAATTAAGCAGTACTTACATGCTAGAAGCCCAACTGTAAAAAGAAAATCCCAATCATGATGCTCTTAAAATACAATTTAAGGAATGATTTAAACTTCCCCTCATAAGTTCATGTAGAAAGCCACTTAAATAAGTAGAAAAGAGGCTGTCAGCCAGATGCAGTGGTGCTCAGTTGTAATCCCAGTACCTAGAAGAATGAGAAGGATTACAGGGTTGAGGCCAGCCTCAGCAATTTGACAAGACCTTCAACAACTTAGTGAGACCTGTTTCAAATTAAAAAATAAAGCTGGGCATGGTGGCACATGCCTGTAATCCCAGTACTTGGAAGGCTGAGACAGGAAGAGGAAAAGTTCAGGGAGAGCTTCAGCAACATAGCAGGATTCTCAGCAACCTAGTGAGACCCAGTTTCCAGACAAAACAGTAAAATAGGCTGGGGATGTAGCTCAGAGGTAGAATGCCCTTAGGCTCAATCCCTAATTTAAAAAAAAAAAAAATGAACAAGAGGCTATAATAAATTTTACAAAAACATGTTAACTCTTACTTATTCTAGCTTACCTCAAGCCTGTTTTGTACAACTCATGAAGTGGACCCCTGTGGCACAGATGAGGTTAAAAAGAATCCTAATAGACCATGATATTTTCTTTATGCATGACACATTATCATCTATTGATTTCTAGAGCTGACTCAAAGCACTTGGGGGGAGGGGGGTAGTGGGGATTAAACCCAGAGGCATTATACCTCTGAGCTGTACTCTTTTTATTATTATTATTATTTTTAATTTCAGAACAGGGTGTCCCAAAGTTGCCGAGGGTCTTGCTAAATTGCTGAAGCTGGCTTCAAACCTGCAATCCTCCAGCCTCCTAAGTATTGAGATTACATATGTATGCCACCACACCCAGCTCATATTTTGTTCTTCTCTTGCCATTCATTGCAGTGAAGCTAGAAAAGTAATTTTCACATAAGTCATTGTAATACGTAAAACTAAAGGGAAAAAAAAGTTTTAACTTGCCAAAGAAGGAGTAAACACAAAATTACTAAATGGCACTTAAAATACTGTTTTTAGCTTAATTTTCCCATTGCAGTATAGTTACATGGGACTATATACTGTAAATTTTGAGGCTGACTACCTGAAAAGTTAACTTTGAAGTATAAAGCTTTTCTGTTACTTCTTAAAGCAAATAATATAACATGAAAGTCACTTGATATCATCTAGATTCTTTAAGAGTGTCCACTCTGTTCTTGGACTGCATTTCCACAGTGGAATTCCTTTTAAGGAATTGTGACTGATTAGACAGGTTTTCCTAGGAACACATTAGCTGTAAAAGGACTCTTTAGTGACTTTCAAGTCTCTTGAAGAGAGTAATATGTAGACTATCAATAAACTGAATTTTAAACTGGACATTTGGGCAGAAAAGGTAAACTAAATTTATTCATGTTTACCTTTGTCTTCTGCCTAGTACTTTGATATCTGTTGTATGACTAAATATTCATTTCTTGAACGTGATTTTACTTTAAAAATAAAGTTGTAAAAGATAAATATATCTCACATTGTCAGCAGTATAGAAAATAGGCTCTCATATATTCTTTGTGGGGGTGAAAATTAGAAAACCTGTAAAATATATTGGCTAACCAGCCTTATCCATCAGAAAGCTTTAAAAATTACATACCCTTTGACCCAACAATTCTAAGAAACTAGTAACTAGATACAAAAGGTAAATGGAAAGAAAAGAACAAAGTATAGAGATCCTAGCATGGCATAACAGTGTCATGAATCCTCAAATTTGAATAGGTTAAAGGTGGCCTTACATTCCACCTTCAGGCACAGGTGTACATGACGATTTCCGCCATTTGCCACTCTCTTGCATTCCTTCCCTCCTTTCAATCTGTATGAGCCTTCTCTAGGAGTCCAGATTAGAAAGAGCAAGATTTTGAGAAATATTTTTAAGTTTCCAAAAAATATTACTTCAGCTAGGTGTGGTGGCACACACTTGTAATCCCAGTACTTGGGAGGCTGAGACCAGAGGATCCAGGTTCGCCGCCAGCCTCAGCTACTTAGTGAGGCCCTCCACAACTTAGTGAGACCCTGTTTCAAAATAAAGAATGAAAAATAAGACTAGGGGTGTAGCTTGGAGGTAGAACACCCCTGGGTTCAATCCCCAGTACCGCAAAAATATAACTTCAAAACTAAACAAACAAAAAATGCGAAGTTTCTTCATTGATCCTTTGGAATTCTATCAATTTTATATACTAATGCTAAACAGCTCATGTTTAATATTAGTTGCAGTCAGCACCTTAGTTTCATGGAAGAATTTATCAAAACACAAATAAATATAGTGTAGTTCAAAGGCCCCAGGGTCAGACTTGGGGTCTGATTCAAACTCTGTTATTAGTTGAGTAATCTTGGGCAAGTTACTTAACCTTTGTAAGCTCCATAGGTTCCACTTTGATAAGTGGAGACAATAAAAATATTTTAAAAATACTATATAAAACTGTATGAAATAATAACTAATTGCCAGGAATAGTTGTAAATGTTTTGTACGGATTAACACATTTCATCTTTGCAGTAACTCCCATGTGGGTCCTATTAATGCCATTTTACAGGTGAGGAAACAAGCATAGAAAGGTTATGCCAGACATGGTGGCGCACGCCTGTAATTCCAGTACTTGGATGATGAGACAGGAGGATCGCAAGTTCGAGGCCAGTAGGCAATAACTTAGCAAGACCATAGATAGATAGATAGATAGGACTGGGGGTATAGCTCAGTGGTTGAATGCCCCTGGGTTCAATCTCCAGTACCACCAAAAAATAATATATATGGTACTCAAAATCTTTAGATAAGTAAGAAGGTATTTGTAGTAGTAAAAAAGATTGAGCACTCCTGTCTTTATCCTCTATTTGACTAATTGGCAACAAGATTTTTATACTAAATAGAGACATGGTTACATAGTTTGTGAATTACTTTTAGTCATTAGCTTCTTGTGTGAGTACAATAGTGAGCTTAGAATTTGACGGCTTCCCATTTGCTCATGAAAGCAATAGTTTTCCATAGGCAAAGAAACCTCACTTGTTTCCAGTCATTAGCAATGAAACATAGTCACCTGACAAGGCAGAAGGGCATAAAGACATACTATTTTAAGATTCTAGTCTTTCTCCATAGTAGAAAATCCCCACACTGAACATTCAGAAATCCTCACTGAGTTTAGATCTAGAAGAAACCAAGACCTAAATGGTTGAGTACCTTGCCCAAAGATCACTTACCAGTAATGGCCCAGGATCACTTGATTCCTTGTGCAGGGCTCTTCCCAGCACTGCCCTGCTAGCCTTCACTCTCCTCTTCAACCCAGGATACTTGAAGGAACTTCAGATGATTAAGTTCTTCAACAGATGCCTAACAAACACCTATTATATGTAAAATCTTGTGCTAAGTCCTGAGGGCATCAAATGAAAATTAAATTCCTGACCTTAGTCACAGGAAACAGACATATAAACAGATAATATGATGTAGGCGAGAATTATAACTGAAGTACTTTTCCTTTTTGTTTTGTTTTGTTTTTTTGCGGTAGCAGGGATTGAACTCAGGGGCATTCTACCTCCATGCTACACCCCCAGCCCTATTTTTTATTCTTTATTTTGAAACCGAGTCTCACTAAGTTGTGGAGTGCCTCACTAGGTAGCTGAGGCTGGCTGCAAACCCAGATCCTCCCGTCTCAGCCTCCCTAATGCTGGGATTACAAGCGTGCACCACCACGCCCGGCTTACTTTTCCTTTTTTAACCTTACATTGTCATTCTGCTAGGTCATGAACTCCTTTAAAGACCTAGCCTTTGTGTGTTCTAAGTGCTTTGCATAGATTATGATATATATATTTTTTTTGAAGAAGGGAATCAGATAACTTAGTATGAAATACTAGTCATGAAACAAAACTCAAAAAATGTGTGCATATATGCTAAGAATTTTTTTTTTCCTACTTATACAGAACAATTGATAATCAAGTGACTATGAGTCTGTTAAACTGTGAAAACAGCTGTGGGTCCAGCCAGTCTGAAAGTAACTGCTGTGCTGCCATGGCCAACTCCTGCAGCGCTGCAACAAAAGATGACAGTGTGAGTGGAACGACGACCAGCACAGGAACCCTGTCCAGCTCGTTTATGGAAGAAATCCAGGGGTATGATGTGGAGTTTGACCCACCTCTGGAGAGCAAGTATGAATGCCCAATCTGCCTGATGGCATTGCGGGAAGCAGTGCAAACACCATGTGGCCACAGGTTCTGCAAAGCCTGCATCATCAAATCCATAAGGTATGTGAGCATAAGAAAGAATGCTACCCTATGAGAGAACCAAATACATACAAAGTGCATTCTTACATAGAACACAAGCCATCCCAAGAATTGTCTTATACAGTAAAAAGCTACTTAGGAAAAAATACTAGTGGACAGAAAATTAAAAGTTAGGTTCTTATCCCAGTTCTACTATGGTATAAAAAGTGGCATCTCTCTTCCCCTTCCCTGACCTTCAGATAATTAAGTAAACAGCTACTTTTAATTCTGATGCAGACTAGGTAATGACTCAATGCTTTAAGGAAATATTTTTTAAATGTACTCTAAGTGATGCTACTAGCATATGATAATCTCCACCATGTGAAAGAATGCTGAGAATGCTGATTCTGTAAGTGGTCAGTTATTCTGATTTAGATCCAGGGTAGATTCTGTCTGTTACTTGATGTCTGTGAGCAACTGTGAAATAATCATTATTTTCAAAGCAAGTATCAACTGAAGGCTCTACCTCGTAATATATCCATCATCCAATCCTTTCTCGCTGCCCTGCTGCCAGCCTGTTCTGATTCACCATCAGTTCTCACAGGCCTTTCTGCTTCTACTCTTGTCTTCTCACAGTCTCATTGGAGCACCCAGAAGGAACCTGGTAAAATAAGTAAGATGATGTCACCTCTGTTCAGAATATTGCAGAGGGAATCAAAGTCAAAGTCCTCAGAAGGCTGGATGATCGGCCCATGATTTATTTTCAGACCTTCTCTCTACTTTGTGGACTGTCCTTCCATTCATTCCCTCCTTGCTGTTCATTGAACATGTCAAGCACCCTCCTGCTTTTGTGAGCCTGTTTTAGCTTGGAACATTCTTGCCGTAGCTAACCTCTTAATTCCTTCCTGTGTAGCTAAGATAATCTCTCATAGGCTTGCTGACTACCCTATTTATACCACGGCACACCTCTACCCTACTTGGTCGCAACACTCTTGGTCTTCCTTACTAGGCTTTACTTTTCTTTCTCTAGCACTTTTACCTTCTAAAACACTAAATAATGCTTGTGCTTATTGTCTTATTGTCTGCTTGCCTCACTGGAAGGTAAGCTCCTTGAGAACAAAAGTTTAAATCTGCCAAGAGCGCTGCTTGTCCCACAGTAGGTGATCAGTGAATATGGTTGCTTTAACTGAATGAAAATACATAGGAATTCCCAAATAACTCTACTTCATCTCCTAAGAAATAGGTATATTTTATTGTAATTCAAATATAAATATGAATAATGTTAGTTGACTAAGGAGTTCTGTGCTAGGCAAAAATATTGGAAGGGGAATTTATGTTCCTCAGTAAACAGCTATCTGGTTCTATTGATGAAACCATTCCTAAGTAGGTTTAAGTGCATCTCCCATTCCTTGGTCTCATAGGTTGTTATATTTCAACTTTTACACTAGCTTCTCCATAAAGCTTGAAATTAATGTAACTATGTCCAAACTCAGGACTTGGCTTTATTTTAAAATTTACATCAATTTGGGGGGGGGGGGGGATATGTTGCCCAGTGTTGAATTAACAGGCTCTGTTTAAGGTAAGTTTTTTTCAGTCCCAGCACTGTTAATATTTTGGGCCCAATGATTCTTTGTTGCAGGGAAGATCCTGTGTGTTGTAGAATCTTTAGCAGTATACCTGGCCTGTGTCCACTGGATACCAGTAATATCTTCTTCTCTCCCACCTGTGAGACCCATAATGTCTCCTGGGAACAAAATCGCCCCCAGTTGAGACCACTGCTTAGGGGATAGAGGAAAACTTTGTTAATTGCTCAGTCTTTTTTCTGTTTATAATGACTTTTAAATTTATAGTGTTTTTAGGTAAACGTGGTACCAATATTATGAATTGTTGATTTTTCCCATAAGTAGAAATGTGCAGTATTTATCAATTATCATCCATGTCCAGGAAGGTAGCTAATCTAGCAGTTTTTTAATAGCAAAATATTCATGAAACTAGTGGGACAGTGGTCTGAAAAGGAAGTAGAACCCACAAAAGGAAATCCGAGGGTTTTTTTCCTTTCTCTCTCTAAGCTAGAATGGGCACTTACTTTGGCCCTAACATTTTTAAAGGAACTGCTCTGAAATTCCTCATTAGTTATAGTCATTCAAGGAATCAGAATGCATTTCAACTAATTCCATTTTCTTTTGGAATGCTTGCTAATATTGTGGATAATGGTTTTTGGTTCTTTATTTTCCTAGATATTTATCACTTTAGGTTTAGGTACGTATTTCAGTAAATTTGTTCATGACATTATATGCTCTGACTATATGTGACAGTGTAATAATAACTTGCAGTCTGAGAGAGAGATCAACTATGACTCTCACTTTTATTCTAAATCACTTGACTACATACACCACTTTTCAGACACCTTTTTACCGACCACAGCAGCTAGCACTGCTGAGCATATGGGAGGAACTTATCAAATGTTTGAGTGATTGATGAAGGTTCCTGTGGCCTACCTGACCTCCCACATTTTGTGAGTGAAGATAGAGAAACCCCAAAGGCTGAGGAAGAATGACAGACACCCAGCAGATACCTAGGCTTCCTGAGGATGGCTTTCCATCATAAGATGGAAAAAATACCAAGAAGCAGTACATAGAAGATCTTTAACTCCCTATAACATTGCACCCTAGATATATAAATAAAGGAAACCTTTTGTTGCTCAAAAGCTGGAGTGTCATAGTTACTATTTCAGAGTAAACCTTGAAATGAGGCTTCCTGGGGATACTGCTAATTGGTTAAATTGTTTCTTATGACTGAACAGATATACTGTAAACATGTTACTGATATTACAAGCAGCATATTCCATCTTGGTAGCATACTGTATAAGGTGCTAACAGAACAGACAGACCAGCCAGGCTGCCAGAATTCTTGTTTTCAACTTTCACTTCATTTTATGCCAACCAAATATGATTTTTTTTTTTTTTTTTTTTTTTTTTGGTACTGGGGATTGAACCCAGGGGTGTTCTACCTCCAAGCTACACCCGGCCCTATTTTATTTTTGTTTTGAAACAGGGTCTCACTGGATTGGTTGCTAAAAGTCTCACTAAGTTCCTGAGGCTGGTCTTAAACATACATTCCTACTGTTTCAGCCTCCCAAATATTGGGATTACAGGTGTGTGCTCAAAGTATGATTTTATTTGATTAATTTTTCTCACTTTTTAACTGGAATCTGTCCCACAATCTAAAATCTTGTAACTTTTGAGTGTGTGGGATTAAACCCCAGTCTACCACTGAGCTGCAACCCCAGTCCTTTTTTATTTTTTATTTTGTGAAGTTAACTGCCTGCTTATCTCAAACCTGCAATCCTCCTGTCTCAGGGATTACAGGTGTGCACTACTGCACCCAGCTAAAATTTCATAACTTTCAATAGGTAATCAAAAGCTAGTTTGTTAACAGTAGAGTGTTTATACCATGTACAAAGCCCTATATTTGATCCCCAGCACTGCAAAACAAAGCAGCACAACAACAAAAAGACCTTTTAGTTTATACTCATTTCACAATAGATCGTTAACTGTCCATAAATGGATGGTTCTATGGTGGAGCCATGTCTATAATCCTAGCTTCTTGGGAATCTGAGGCAGGAGGATAACAAGTTCAGGGCCAACCTGGACAATTTAATAAGACTGTGTCTCAAAATAAAGAGGGCTGTGGATGTAGCTTAGTTGTAGAGTGCTGCTGGCCTAACATACACAAGGCCCTGGGTTCAATCCCTAGTACTGCCCAAAAAGGGGGGAGGGGTTCATTTTGGTGTTATTATGCAATATGATGATATGATGTATTAAATTATGTGGTGAATTAAAGTTTTTTCTAAAATGAGTGTTTAAATGTAATTGTATGTATCTTGTTTCTTTTAGGGATGCGGGTCACAAATGTCCAGTTGACAATGAAATATTGCTGGAAAATCAACTCTTCCCTGACAATTTTGCAAAACGAGAGATTCTTTCTCTAATGGTAAAGTGTCCAAATGAAGGTTGTTTGCACAAGATGGAACTGAGGCATCTTGAGGTATTAAAGTTATTTTCTACCTAAGGCATGTATGCAACACAGTTTCTAGAGAGTAGGGACTTTGCTGTATTTATTTATCTGTATTATTGGCAATATCTAGCATATAAAAATGGGTTAATAAAGACTTGCTGAATTAATACCCTGGTTATTGAATGTAAATATAAGACAAAACAAGAAATGTTTTAATTCAGTTTACTCTGGCTTTGCCTAACAACAATAATAACAAAAAATCAGTATTCTACAAGTTTTTCAGTACAACTGATAGACCATTTTGAATGTAAGCATCGCATAACCTAAAATCTCATTTTGAAGTAAGTACTAAGTCTCGTGTAGTCCATCATCCCAGTACCCTCACTGTTTTCTGCTTTTCTAAATTGTATTTTATTATAAACTAAATGAAACACTTCAATAGTTTGAGATGAATTGAAACAAATAATGAAGAACTTGATTTTAATTTAAATCAATTCTTAGCTTGGTGATTTTTTATCAGAAAACAAGTATTTTTTAATGTTCTATTTGAAGTTAAATGTTTAAGATAGATTTGTAGCCTGTCCCTTTTACTTAGCCCTTTTTGAAGGCGTGGTCTTTTTAACACAGTACTAAATTGCTAATCTGGTAATCCAACTTCTTTGCAACTCTTCCCTAATTTGGTACATGAACTTGAAAATTCACATTCATTGTGTAAACTTACAGTCACAATCATTAGTTTAAAAAACTTATTAAGGGCTCATATTCTGAATGGTTCTTGGTGTATATTATAGAATGTAGGATCAGTAGCTGATTCCACCAAAGAGAACAGTATAAGAAGTTACCTTTAAAGCCGGGCATGGTGGCGCACTCCTGTAATACCAGTACTTGGGAGGCTGAGACAGGAGAATCGCAGATTTGAGGACAGCCTCAGCAAGTAGTGAGACTCTCATCAACCTAGTGAGACCCCTGTTTCAAAACTAAAAATCAGGCTGAGGGTATAGCTCAGAGAGAATGGCCCTGAGTTCAATCCCAGCATCAAAAAAAAAAAGTTACCTTTAGAAAACCTCTTCCAGATTTGCAAGTACTAATCAATTTTTTTTTTCATTACAGGATCATCAAATACATTGTGAGTTTGCACTTATGAATTGTCCCCAATGCCAACGTCCCTTCCAAAAATGCCAATTTAATATTCACATTCTTGAGGATTGTCCAAGGAGACAGGTTTCTTGTGAAAACTGTGCTCTAACCATGGCATTTGAAGATAAAGAGGCATGTACTAACTTGGATTTGTTAATTTCACTACATCTTAAAAAAAAAAAAAATTAATCTGTTTTGAGGTAATTGAGAGAGTTAGCAGTAGGTAAAGATATGACTAAAACTCTGAGACCTCATTATCAATTTTTGGAAAATTGATTTTTAAGGAAGAAAAGAAAGTTTATATAAACCATGTAATTAAGTGTGGAGTTTATATTTGCATATCTTTCTCAGAAGGCATTGTGCTAGTTACTACTGTCAAGCCTTTATATGAATTTTAATGAGCAATCTGCAAACAAATAAGTGAGTGATTACTGTATAAGATTTATGCAGAGGTGTTTTACAAAAGCAAATGAATTATTACAACTATTGCAAAGAATAAATCCTACAAAGTGTGTTTCATTAGTGATAATTTATTATGCTATATACCATATTCATTTTTCAGTATTATGTTATACTTCAGTTAGAAAGCTTTTTTTTTTTTCTTTTTTTAAAGAAAATTCATGGTGCCCCACAGCATCATGATGATAGAGCAGTTTTTATATTCAAAAACTGGGATAAAGAGAAGCTAAATAGTTTTATATTAATGTTGCCAGAGTTAAAACTAACTCAGAAATCCTAGCTCTTGATCCCTATCCTTTTTACTAAAATAACCTACTTATAACTTATGTTCTTTTATAGCTAATACTTAGATACTTCCTTAAATTTTAGTTCTTAGAAACTTCTGTTATAATTTTTCCCTAAGAGATCATATTATATTTATTATGTTTGAAGAAACATTTTTAAAAGTTAGCTAACATGCTAAAAATGTATTGAAATCTCAGTCATAATTAGAGGAAATTGACATCTTCCTAAACCCGAGTAAATTAGGTAGACTTCACCTGGAAGACATCAACCAAACTGAACTCATTGTATTCTAGAAAACCAAGCTCACCCTTGTGGGGTGTTTGAGAACTTAAGCACCAAAGCTTCATGCCCTAATCATTTGTTCTTTAGCTGAAGTGACAACAGTCTTAATTAAATTGACATGCTGATGCTGGAAACTTTTGAAAGATTGCTTTTGGAGAATTGAAGCATTGTCAGATGATATCCAACCTAGTCACAGATACTCCACCTTAGGTTAAAAGGAAGTGATTTTAAAAGTTCTCTTTCCCAGTACTTGGGAGGCTGAGACAGGAGGATCTCAGGTTCAAAGTCAGCCCCAGCAACTTAGTGAGGCTCTCAGCAATTTAATGAGATCCTGTTTCCAAATTAAAAAATAAAGTAGGGCTAGGGATATATCCCAGAGGTAGAAGGCCCCTGGGTTCCACCTCCAGTACCACAAAAAATTAAAATAAAAGTTCTTTTTCATATACTGTCATATTCTTTGAAAAAAAAGAGCTGAAAGACTGAAATGAATCTCATTATTATACCAGCAAAGGGAGAGGGAATTATCCCTTATTATTTGCATATTTTTACTTCATACAAATCAATGTCATTAATTTGTTCATAGTAAAAAAATTACTTTTTATAAAAATTGGTGGCTCTTTTTCAGATTTTCTCATGCTTTTCTTATATTTCTCTCAACATTTAGATCCATGACCAGACCTGTCCTTTGGCAAATGTTATCTGTGAATACTGCCATACCATGCTCATCAGAGAACAGGTATAATGACTCTTTCATAAATTAATATTTCCAAACAGCTTAAAGAAGTGTTAGTTTTTTTTAACTGAAAATTTAAAGCAGTAAGGCAAAATCAGTTCCTGTTGAAGTATTAGAATTAGGCAAAAAAAAATTCATATAAATTAATCTAATTGGACTGGAGACGCTCAGTGATAGAACACTTGCGTAATGTGCGTAAGGCCCTGGGTTCAATACGCAGCATTGTTTGGGATGGGGGTAGGGGGGCTGTTAATGTAATTAAAAATATTTTCATAAGATCAAAACATCTAGTGCTTTTAAAGTACTTAAAGTCACTAACATAATATCTATGATTATATTTATAAATTCCTTCCCCCAAATTATCTTTTTTTTTTTAACATTTCTTTTTTTTTTTTTTTTGGTGGTACTGGGAATTGAACTCAGGGGCATTCTACCTCCGAGCTATACCCCCAGCCCTATTTTTTTTTTTTTTTTTATTCTTTATTTTGAAACCGTGTCTCACTAAGTTGCCGAGTGCCTCACTAGGTAGCTGAGGCTGGCCGCAAACCCGGATCCTCCGGTCTCAGCCTCCCGAATGCTGGGATTACAAGCGTGCGCCACCACGCCCGGCTCCCCCAAATTATCTTAAAACCAAATAATTTTAAGATAAAAACAATTGAAAGTAAGAGTCCTCATTTAAAGAAAGAAATACATATTTACTCACTATGAAATAATGAAATAAGGCTCTTAGGTATGCAGAGACTGGCTTAAGAATAAGAAAGAAGCCATGGTGGCGCATGCTTGTAATCCCAGTACTTGGGAGGCTGAGACAGGAGGATGTGGGTTCATGGCCAGCCTCAACTACTTAGGCCCTCTGCAACTTAGTGAGACCCTGTTTCAAAATAAAGACTAAAAAATAGGACTGGGAGTGTAGCTCAGGGTAGAATGACCCTGGTTTCAATCCCCAGTATCACAAAAAATTAAATAAATAATAATTAAATACAAGAAAGCAAATTTATTCAGTAACGAAACATTTGTAGGCCGGGCGTGGTGGCGCACGCTTGTAATCCCAGCATTCGGGAGGCTGAGACCGGAGGATCCGGGTTCGCGGCCAGCCTCAGCTACCTAGTGAGGCACTCCGCAACTTAGTGAGACCCGGTTTCAAAATAAAGAATAAAAAGTAGGGTTGGGGGTGTAGCTCGGAGGTAGAATGCCCCTGAGTTCAATCCCCAACTGCAAAAAAAAAAAAAAAAGATTTGTAGCTGTATCCCTTGAGATTTCTAGACCTTGTGGCTTCTCTGTTCAGCTTGTCGTTTAGACCAGTAATGGGATATCATCAGAGGTAATAATTACAAAAGGTATATGTTTTGATTAATAGAGGAAGGAAAATTCCATCCAGTTGTTATCTTCTGACATTTGGGGAGTTTACCCACAAAATATGAATATTAGTCACTAAGTATGTATATACTAATGAAATCTACAAACCCAGAGATCATTATTGATTTCCTTATAAAGTAAAAGCACTTGATGACTAAGCTTTTCCATCTATCTGTTTGGAATAGGGTCCTTTAGTTTCTTTCCAATAAAGCCATAATGTGAAGGTGTTAAACTTCTTTTTGCTTATGAAGTACCACCTCCCTGGTTTCCCTTTTTGCTCTCTTTTAAGATTTAAAGGAAACCATGAAGCACATTTTAGAAACCGAGTAAAAATAAATTTTCATGTAGAAAAAAAACCCTAGGTGGAACATGAGAAAACTGATGAGTTGATCCTGGCTGTGTCATTAAAACCATACTAAATTCTGTGTACTGGCTCTTACCCTAAAGAATATGTCTTTGAGACCCCAAACCAAAAGACTTTCTTTAAAGCTTTTTTCAATGTGCTTGAAATACCCTTGAATATGTAAGTCTCCCAATGTAGCCAAAATATGCTCAGGTTAATAGAAGGTAAAATAATTTATGAAAAGTGTTCATGAGGAGGGAAGTAATGGGTCAGTCCTTAGCTGTAGTGCACACAGGGGACTGGCCCCTATTCACTGGTCTAGACCACAGTAGAGCCAGCCCCTGGTTGAGTTTGCAGTTGTCAGATGATGTTTTTCTTGAAAATGCCACTAGAGGGTGCCAGTTCCCAGAAACAGGAACAATTTAATTTTGTGAAATGAATTTTAGTGAATTTATAGGTGGTGGATATATTATGAGATGTTGAAATTTCCTTTTTCTGTTATTTTTTAGAAGTAAATATTATTTTAATCTCTGTGGGATACAGGTTTCTGTCACATGTTATTTATCTCTTGCCACTGTGGTTCAAAAGTAGCCATGGATGATGGTATGTAGTTTTGTTTAAGTGACATAAATTTCTTTTTAAGTGTAATATGAACTTTTGTTTTGATTTTCAGATGCCTAATCATTATGATCTTGATTGTCCAACAGCCCCAATCCCATGTACATTCAGTACTTTTGGTTGCCATGAAAAGGTAAGTTTTCTTTGAGTTCTTCAGTGTAAATCAAAAGTATTCAGTTACTTAGTCTAGTGGAGAATACCAACAAGAATATAACTGTTTATAAAGCAGTATGATGAATTATAGAATAAAGTTAAACACTGATGCTATGAGCACATTCAAAGGCAAACTTGGCAATGCCTAAAGCATTTAGACAGGCAGGACAGAACTTGATGTTTGGGCTGAATCTTGTAGATGAAAAATGTTATCCAGGAAGATGGGAGAAAAGACTGCAGAGAGAGAGTGAGCCGACCTAGTGCTTTGAAGGAACTGCAGGTAGTTGGGGGGTTTTGTTTGTTTTTGTTTTTTATGTTATTCAACTCAGTAGCATTGTGGAAGATTTGAGGTAGAGGAGCTTGGAATAGTAAGACCCAAAGTGAGGACAGCATGAATGATGGTGATGACAATAAAGCAGATCTAGGAGCCAATACCAACTTAGAAAAGAAAATCTATTAACTGTATAACTAAATAGATTTGATGAATGAAGGAGAGAGGCATCTTGGCTCTTGGTTCTGGCCTTAGTCACTGGGTAGGTGAGGAAAGACCATTCATGGGGGGGGGGGGGAGTGAACACAACTGTGGAGGCGAAGGTTCTGTTTTAATGGTATTGAGTTGGAGATGTGCATTCATCCAGGATTAAGAATCTGATGGAGGCAAAGGAAAGCTGTGGAGGATTGAGGGAAGTCATGATGCTATTTAGAAACCTCTTGTTTGTCTTGCCAGATCCTTTTCCTAGTCTCACCATGTCTATTCCCAACCTAAGGTTTGCATTTGTTTTTTAGATGCAAAGGAATCATTTGGCCCGCCACCTACAAGAGGATACCCAGTCACACATGAGAATGTTGGCCCAGGCTGTTCATAGTTTAAACCTTGCTCTAACTCCCATACCTCCACGTGATATCCTTCCATATGATGCTGCCTCTCTGTCCCGGGTTTCCTCTGGGTGTCACCCAGAGGTTCAGAATTTCCAGGAAACCATTCAACAGTTAGAGGGTCGCCTTGTAAGACAGGACCATCAAATCCGGGAGCTGACTGCTAAAATGGAAACTCAGAGTATATATGTAAGCGAGCTCAAACGAAGTATTCGAACCCTTGAGGACAAAGTTGCTGAAATTGAAGCACAACAGTGCAATGGGATTTACATTTGGAAGATTGGCAACTTTGGGATGCACTTGAAATCTCAAGAAGAGGAGAAACCTGTGGTCATTCATAGCCCTGGATTCTACACAGGCAAACCCGGGTATAAACTCTGCATGCGCCTGCACCTTCAGTTACCAACCGCTCAGCGCTGTGCAAACTATATATCCCTCTTTGTCCACACAATGCAAGGAGAGTACGACAGCCATCTCCCTTGGCCCTTCCAGGGTACAATACGCCTTACAATTCTTGACCAGTCTGAAGCACCTGTAAGGCAAAACCACGAAGAGATCATGGATGCCAAACCAGAGCTGCTTGCCTTCCAGCGGCCCACAATCCCTAGGAACCCAAAAGGTTTCGGCTATGTAACTTTTATGCACCTGGAAGCCCTAAGACAAAGAACCTTCGTTAAGGATGATACGTTATTAGTGCGCTGTGAAGTCTCTACCCGCTTTGACATGGGTGGCCTTCGGAAGGAGGGTTTTCAGCCACGAAGTACTGATACAGGAGTGTAGCATCCCCTTGTTTGCTTAAGAAAAGAAAACTGGGAAAAAATCAGTGCCTTTCCTTGCCCTGATTTTGGTAATAATATGCCAACAAAAAAGCAGTGGGAACGATAATACCCATCAGTGAATGTTGTTAGAGAGGTCACTTAACACTTGCTCCCGCTACAAATATCTGAGGCAGTTTTTTCTTGGGAATCTACATGCTCCATGCTTTCTCAGAACTGAAGAAAGCACATCTGAAGCACCTGTGGCATGCAACAGCTGTTTTGTCAATTAGAATACCTCTTGGTACTTTCATGGGCATTTGCTCCAGGGTTTTTTATTGTGGAAAAGTCCAAAGTTGTAGTGCTAAAGCTCAGACTCAATAATAATGAACCTTCTTTTAAAATTGCAACTTATTTTTATAGTATTTTATGTAATATATTAAACATGAGAATCACTACTGGCTGTGCTAATGCCAATGAAAAGAGTTATTGCTCTAGAGAGTGGAGTTCTCGTTTTTTTGGGTTTCTTTGTTTGTTTGTTTTTTTGGTTTTGGTTTTTTGTTTTTTTCTATAGACTTCAGAGGATTCTGAGCATAATCCTTGAAAAGCTTAAGTTCTCATTCCCCCACCCCAGATATTAACTAAGGATATCCAGGGACTAGTTTAAACCCTAACTATAACTTTACTTATTAAGTGTAAGTATGTTGTCTGTTGAATAATAACTTAAGTTTTCGTTCCACCTTGCTTACATATTTCCTTGAAGCTACAAAGTGGCAGCTTCTCCAGAGTTTATAGCTCTGAGTACCATGTGGATAGCAACTGTTCAGCCTTATGTTGTATAACCCTTTTTGTCTGTTCAGTGCAGACTGAATTCTGCATATGACTTCTATAGTTTGTGTGCAAAATCACCAACATAAAAACTAAAAGTGAATCAACTAGTCGACCGTTACGGTATCTCATTTTGGTCCCAGAAGCTATTTGAGCCAGAAATTTTCAGCCCTTTTGAATGTTCTATGTTTTCATTTAATTAAGCAGAATGAAATTGAATTCCTACAACAATTTTTTTTTAACTTGGGAGATCATCGGAGATACCTGAGAGGTGACTGAACCCAGGTTGGGAATCATAGTGGCTTTATCACAACTTAGCTCACTGCAAGTTTGGGGGGAGAGGGAGTTCCTATGGAATGTATTGAAGTGACCAGATGTTCATAATAGGGAAAGGTGATTTTTGTGCTAACATTTTTGTTAAAGGTTTATTAAGTTTATCTTCAAATCTATTTCTCAGGGAGTCCTGCAACTAGTAAGAGTACTCATAAAGAATCTAAAAATTCCATCTACTGCTATTTACACAAGTAAAGTTTCTGGTACTGTATCTCCCAAGAAGCCAAATCAGAGCCCCTGACCAGCATATGAGATCTGCCTTAATTATTTCAAGAGGAAGCACAGAGAGACCTTGTCTATGGAGAGGAGCATGGATTTTAACGACAAGCAACCCCAGCAAGTGTCACTTTAATTTTTCCTTATTTTGCTCTCAACCCTTCCCATCCCACCCCATCTTTAGGCCTCTGCTCTGGTGAATTTGTTATAGAGTAAAAATAAAGGCCAAGAGAAGACCCTGTTCCCCGGCACTGTGTCAGTTCCACGGGCTTGTCACTTAGTTCCTCACAGTCTGTCCCTTCACTGTGCTTTCCAGCCAGCTGCTGGGAATCAGTGCAGCCCCACCCCTGCTCTAGGTAGGAAGCTTGCACCACTGCTGTTCCTGTGATTGTTTATTCAGTGAATAAATAATTATCACATTCCATTATAAAAGGAGACAGTAATTTTTGTATTTGCATAGAAAAAGCCTGAAACAAATTTACTAAACTAGTTTTTGATGGCTTATGTTCTTTGTGTATTCTTATATTTTTTATATTTTCTACAATAAACATGTACTTTCATCAGAGAGGAAAACTAAGTGTTGCCACAAAACATCAACCCCCCATTTAAAAAAGGAAATGATATTTAAAAGCTTCCTGGTCAAATTTCTATTAAAAGCATGTCTGTGTGCATCAGAGTCTAAAAGGAGGAGTCATTTCCTGCCTTGTTTTTTTTTTTTTTTTAAACTAAGGAGTCTTAAATTTTTTTTTTTTCACCTAACTTCAACTCTTCTTAGCTTCAGGTTTCCCAACTGTAAAGTGAATTGAAGTAGATGTTTCTAAGATCCCCTCGACCACAAAATTCTCTCTTACGAAATTGTTCGAACCACCAGAATGTTAACAAGACTTAACAGAGGATTTACCAGTGGAAAATTGCTGTAACTTTCTTTGCTGACACAAATACTTAACTTGAATTTAGTGTCCATCAGCTGGGTTACATCTTTATTAAACTTAGCAATTTTTGTAACTCCTAACATTTGACATTTTGTAATAAACCAGTTATTTTATTCTAGTTATTCATTGTGAATACAGAGTAGAAATAATAGTCAAGCTGTCAAACAGAAAAACTTTTTTTTTTTTTTGCGGTGCTGGGGATTGAACTCAGGGTCATTCTCCCTCTGAGCTACACCCCCAGCCCTATTTTTTATTCTTTATTTTTGAAACAGGGTCTCGCTAAGTTTCGGAGGGCCTCACTAAGTAGCTGAGGTAGTGAGATCCTCCGGTCTCAGCCTCCGAAATGCTGGTATTACAAGCGTGTGCCACCATGCCCGGCAGAAAAACACTTGATAAAACTCAACTCGGAAACTCAACTCGGAGTCCAGTCTACCTAGAAAGTTAGTTTCTTTTTGTTTTTTTTAATCTACTCCACTCTTAATACTTGCTAGTTTCATCCAATTGGTCTATAAACATTTGGCTATGTATTTATATTTTACCATCTTCCAACATATTTATCTTTATTTTCAGACATTACTAATTTTTTTAAAAAATTATTTCCTCTTTTCCCAAGATGTCCATCCCAATATTAGATGAAATTTACTACACGTCATACATTTTGCTATTAGAAAATAAGTCTGGGTGCTGATTTATAGTTCGGTAGTTTATTACTCTCCTTTGGCTGTTGCAGTAATAAGAGTTTCTAGCTATACCACAGTATGCCTCAACTTTTATCTTTGAGATGAATAGTAGAAAAAAGTGAGCTAGAATGAAAGGTGAGTTTTTTCTCCTAACAACAGACTGACAAAGATATTGGGTGACCTCTAGGAATTAATTTTTGTGACCAGTGTAAAACTATGTCCTCCATTACTGGTTTTATACCAATAATTCTCAGGCAGACTGGAAGCATTCTTATAAACTCTGCATGCAGTTAGAATTCATGCTCCTTGGAGAGGAGCAATTGCTTGTCATTCCTGTGTCCACAGAATGCTCAAATCTCTATTGACCAAAAACATTTTAATTGTTAGATTTTTCTGCCTTAAGACTTTGAAGTAACCTTTAAAAATTCAATTACTAATATACCTCTGTTCTTGAGCTCAATTAAGTTCTATTGTTTCATATACAATACCATTAGGTGGTTTTGTTGTTGTTGTTTGATGCCTATTTCCTAGAAGCCTTAAGGAAACGAAAAGGGAAGTTGATTTTCTTTTGAGATACTCTTTTTAAATTCCCAGATTCACATGATTGACAGGCTGCAGTTAGTTGTGTTTATAGAATAGGTTGGCACTTCCAAATTCTCATTATCCAGAAAGATGATCTCAGGAAACCAAGTTGACTAGATCTCAGTGGATTGTAACACTTAATTACAACCTCCACATTGAATCAAAGAAATGACACTTGCAAGAAGATGCCTAGTTTTGCTAATTGTCACCTATGTCTTTAATGTATACCTCCTAAAAAATTCTGATTATTATAAAATGAAACTGAGCAACAATTATAGATGGGAAAAACATTTTGTGGAATGTGATGTGGTGTTCCTTTTCCTGTGGGAGTGCTTTTTCAGCGGATACCATCCCTGCCTTGAAGACAAAAGAAGGAAGGGCCTGCTCCTTTGCTGTGGTAGTTTGCCACTCTGAGTGTTCAGTCCTGCTCCTGGGAAGTTACCAAAGCAAGAGTAACTGCAGTTCTCTTCTGTGGTGAAGCCCAGGAGAAGGTAAAGTGATGTGGGACAGGGACGCTTGTCACTGCTCAGTTCCCTGTACTTGTCACAGTGCCTTGCACACACACACACACACCCCGATGTGTAACAACATTTACACATCAAAAGGAGAGGTAGAAGCTGATCAGTTTCTAGTAGCCTGATTGTCATGTAAGTTGTAGGTGGTAAGACATTGATGGTACTTTTTTTGTCAAAAGTTTCAAACATGAAGAAATGGGTTTTTTTGTACTAATCTTTTTTTATTATAATGTACTTGAGGGGGGTCCACCAAGTGCTGTGTGCATGTATGTCACAGTCAATATGACTTACATTATGATGTGAGACTATAATGCACCAATAAAAGTACATTATAAAAAAATGTTTAAAACCTAGTGAACATCCACCACCACCTAAAATCTATAATGACATCTTGTTATATTTGCCTTATGTAATAGATACTACTTTTAATAAGACTCCAAGTTTTGTTTCTCTTAAAAATTCTCAGTCCTAGCTGGGCGTGGTGGCGCACGCTTGTAATCCCAGCATTTGGGAGGCTGAGACTGGAGGATCCGGGTTCGCCGCCAGCCTCAGCTACCTAGTGAGGCACTCTGCAACTTAGTGAGACTCGGTTTCAAAATAAAGAATAAAAAATAGGAAAATAGGGCTGGGGGTATAGCTCGAAGGTAGAATGCCCCTGAGTTCAATCCCCAGTTCCGAAAAAAAAAAAAATTCTCAGTCCTAACATAATTGGGCAACTTTAATAGAGTTGTCTTAAATTATTTGGGAAAACTTGTGATACTTGTATCTGGAATTGCAGTCCTCACTTTAAGCCAATTTTAAACTTTCATTTGAATGTTACGCTGAATTTTAATCTTATTTATTTTGCCTGAAGAGATATTTTTAATAATGGGTTATTTGAAAGTCCTCAATCAATTGTGCAGAATATTCTAATGTTATTTTCATACTTGATAAATTATCCAATTAGTTTCTCTTATGAGAATGTAATTTTGGTCCTATTTTGCTTATATAAATTTCCAGGATTATGTTCTTTGGGGGCTGAAGATGTGTAACTTAGCATATACACCACTAAATTGGGAGCTAAGAGATAATTTTACTCCTGACTAGCCATGAGCGAATCAGTTTTCTTTGTGATGGTTTATCTACCTGTAAAGTGGGAACTAGAATTGAAATTTTAGATGTAATAGGTAACATTAAAGCTTGGATCTATTTTAAAAGATACTTCATGAATGCAGGAAGGCTTCTTATAATTCTGTAACTATGACAAGCTATGGGATGCGATCTTACTTGGAAAATCAAAATATCCAATGGTCATGTGTTTTATTAGAAAGTCTGCTGTTGCTTAGAAATTTTATGGCTCTGGAATATGTCAGTGGTCTTCCTAATCTATTTAGACTGAGAAAATATGTGCTTTATAAGGTGAAGTGAATGTAAATATGGGGATTGGGTGATAGTAATTATAGACTGAAAATCAGCATTCAGTTTAAGAACAGATTGCATTGAAAACAAATCAAATGAATTATCCAGATTCAGTGAAACACACCTCCTACTGTTGCCCCCACCCTTACCAGACATGGTGCAGAAAACAGGCCCTGCTCCTGCCAACAGTTTTGCTTCAGATGGTCTCCATCAGGTCAATACATCTGAACTGCAGGTTTGACAGGGAAAGACTAAGATAAGCGAGGCTCTCTGCACTTCATTCAGTAGGCAAGCGTGGAGCTAGACATGGTGATGCACACCTGTAATCCCAGTGCTTGGAGGCTGAGAGAGGAGGATCATTGGTTTGAGGCCAGCCTTGGTGACTTAGAGAAACCTTTCATAAATAAAATAAATAAACAAATAAATAAATAGGGCTGGGCAGGGGTGGGGGTTGGGGGTAAGCTCAGAGGTAAAATAATCCTGGGTTAAATCCCCAGTATAAAAAAAAAAAATAAGTGGGACCTATTTCCTCTAAATTTGGATTATGAATGTGGATTAACATTTATCTTACAAAGGCATCTGGAGTTTTGGCTTTAGATCATATTGTAGTAGTTGCAAGAATATAGCCTAAACACTTCCTTGAATGGCACCTTACTGAGTATAAATTTAGAAGAAAACAAGTGCTAGGCCAACCACCTGCTCTCTCTCCTCCGTGTTGTTACTCCCTTGTCAGTCTGTTTATTGCACCATTATCTTTACCAAAAAGTACTTTTAATTACAATAGAGCATATATTAAAATAGAAGCAATATTCCAAGTGGTTTTAATAAAACAAGTAGATTAATTTTTGCTTTAGTGTTGTTCTGTTTTGGGGACTGTAACTCACTCTATTGGAAGGAAGAACAATGCCAGGCACTAGTTTCCTTTGAAATAAAAAGAAACTAATATATCGTTCCTTCAGACAATGGTAAATAAAGATTTGTTCTAGCTCTTGATTTAGGCTATGATTTCTGTCCTGGGGCCTTTGAGATTGCATTTTAGAAAAAACAGTCCCAAGAGAGAACTTTTCTGTACTATTTTAGGCCCAATGAGACCGGGCAAATAGAAAATGTAAAACTAGGTAACAGCATGAGTTTATTTCCAACAAATACAGGCAAAATATCCCTTCTCCCCAACTCCAGAGCTGTGTCTGCTCCTGCTCTCTCCTTAGTTGGCAAACTCCCTAAGAGGGTATTTAAATACGCCCCCCCCCCCCATCATGGAGCTGTTAAAAGGTTTTAGAAAACTTTCTGTGGGTTGACCCACATCTCTAAAATAGACTCAACTAACTGCCTTGGGTGGAGTATAAAAGCAGATACGACTTGCAAATGCTTTATAAAATGTCACCTTAATTTCAAAGTTCCAAAAATGAAATACTTTTATTAATCACAGAATAAGCAATAAAAATTTATAGCATTCCGCTTATATGGTGGGTTAGCTTCTCAGCACTTTATATCTTCTAGGCTATTCTGTAAATGGCTGTCACACTGTTTACATACTTTTTAAGTTACTTTATAAAATAACAGTTATAGCCTTACAGGAATGATGCATAATCACAGTAATTTTGTCTGATTGAGTGATTTTTATCTAGCTTCTGTCACTGTGGCAAAATACTTGAGATAATTAACTCAAAAGGAAGAAAGATTTATGTTAGCATATGGCTTCAGTCCCCAGTAACTTGGGCCTGTGACAGCACAGCATATCAGGGTGGGGGCCACATAGCATTAGAGCTGTTCACCTTAGGTGGCCAAGAAGCAGAGAAGAGGAAGAGGCCCGCATCTGATATCCCCTTTGTGTGCATACCCAGTGACCTGACTTCCTCCAACTATACTCCACCACCTCCCAATAGTACTACAGGCTAGAGACCAAGCCTGAGTCTTTGAGCAACATTGCGGATCCAAATTACATTTACATTTTAATATAAAAAGTCTGACAACAAAATTTATATTCCTGAAAGCTAAATACTAAAACCATACTGAAAGGTAGATTCCAAAATCCTGAAAAGTACTTACCCTTTTTATCTTCCTAATTGCTGCTCTAACCTAACTGACAGGGAGAGGAGGGGAGGGAAAGGAAACCTTATCCCTGGAGGGCTGGCTTCTTTGTCTTTATCCAGCTTCACCCTATTCCTTGCCCTTCTACCCCATTGACCCTGGAGCTATATAGATAAATTAGAATAATTAGGAGCCTAAAAGTAAAATTAATTTCAAACTTAATCTGATACTAATTTGGAGCCATTATAAAACAAGAAAAGGAAAGCAGATTTTAAGTTTTTCATTTCATTTCATTTTTGTTGTTGTTTTGTTTTGACAACTAGGCTAATCTAACTAAATTTGACTGTTTTTATGACATTAGAGCCAGTGTTGTAATTTTTTTTGCTCATAACCTATAGTAAAATAGCTAGAAAGAAACATACAGTGACTCAACCGAAACAAATGGTTTGTGATACACTCAGTTTTACTACATCTGACATTTTCTGCTCTATTTCACTTTAAAAATATAGCCCCCAATGAGTTTATTGGATTGCAACTTGCCTTTTGAGTCAAGACCTGAGGATTCAAAATAGCCCAGGTTAGAAGCCAAATTCGTTGACTTGCACAGTGCATGCGAGCACACATGTGAGCAGATACACACACACACACACACACACACACACACACACACACACACACAGAGTGAGTCAAGGGGTCTTTAGTCCACAGGGCTCAGCACTAACTTCCAAGGGCCCTACCTGGGCCCTCACAGCCCCACCTTGCTCTTGATCTTTGCACCCTGGGTTCCTGTTAACCGTGCAGGTGACCTGGCCTCTCAGCCTGGTCTTACTGTTCCTGCTGCTGTCTCCTCCCCTCAGCTGATTTATGAAAGTAAAGCTCCTACTCTGCTTCTCTAAGATCCAGGTCCTCTCACTCCACTTCTTTAAATTATTACCAGGACTTAGGCTTTAGGAAAACCAAGTCCAGACTGACCCTTGGTTTTGTTTTGCCTCATATCTCCCCTGAGGCAGTGACTACAGTAGGGTCTTACCTGTAATAATGGAGCAGCTGGGAAAGAAAGGAAAGTAGGGAGTGCATTCCTGTGTCAAAAATTTACAATCTTGAATGGTCCTAAATTAGGTTGTGCACTCTAAAGAAAAGGGCCAGTCTTCTCTTCTTTGATGGGAACAAGACATACCTAATATGAACTTGACCTTTGTTAAAGGATAATTTTCAAAAAAGAGTATCATGACTCATACAGATATCAGATGAGCACTGGTAAGAGCTTAATAGTAAACTCTAAATGTGGGACCCAAACAAGTTTTAACCAGCTCAAAGGAGATGCCAAAAACAGACACACTTACAGACCAGAGATATTGAAAAATATGCAAATGGAGGCAGCTCTAACTTCTTCCACAGTGGAGGAAGGAAATCCAGAGAACAGGACATAATTTACATTTCTGGAAACAACAATTATGTTGCATTACTATCCATTATCTACAGGATAGAGGAGTAAAAACAAGTTTCCGTAGGTCCAGACAAGAGTCACATCCTGACACAGCACTTGTCCCAGCTTGCTAGAGTTCTCGGAGAGAATTTGCTGGTCTTGATTCACTGGTGGGAGAATCAGTGCCCCCGTTAGTGCCCAGATCAGACACATGCTCCACCCTGGCTTCTACAAGGTTTGGGTTGGCAGGCCTCTTTCCTCATCCATCAGGGAGTTGGTACCCACCATAGTATACTGTAAATCCTCTTCTCTTTCTTTATAGAATAAAAGATTTATAGAACTGTATTTAATGTGAAAAGAATAAGTTTCCTTAGAATCAGAAGCAGATAAACCTAAGGGGTGTACACTAGATTGAACCATGTATAGTTCCCACTAAAGCACACAGTCCCCCACATGCCGTACTCACGAGAACTCGGTGCAGTGTGTGGATTATAAACATGCAAGTTCGGGGTGCTCATTTCAACCTAGAATTGCACTCCTCTGTCAGTTGATGTGAAACGATAGTTTCTTACAGCTCCTACAAACCCCCAGACTAGAAGACAGTGGCTGACAAGACAATGGAGCGAACCCAGCTTAAGAGCCACACAGCGATAGGTGGCAGCAAAACTCTACGCCTTCAAAAAGAAACATGTGGAATAGGATTAACCACAAATCCCTGGGTCTTTAAGGAGTCCACAATTCTCCCAGAGATTGTATGCAAAAAAAAAAAGGTATGGGAAGCATTTGTCTAGAAAGCCAGTTCTAACATTTTTGCTTTAAATCTGATGACAACTACAAAGCACTTTCCCCAAGTGATGGAAATCCCTTATTCCAACTGTGGTACCCACATTGGTTGCCACATCAGCTTCAAGTTAGAGACACTGAAGAATTATTAGGTCAAACCTTACAAAACTGCCATTTTTTTTTCCAGTACTGGGGATTGAACCCAGGGGCATTCTACCTCTCAGCTACACCCCCAGTCCTAATTTTTAGTCTTTATTTTGAAACAGGGTCTCATTAAGTTGTGGAGGACCTCACTGAGAGCTGAGGCTGGCTGCAAACCTGGATCCTCAGGTTCTCATCCTCCCAAGTACTAAGATTACAAGTGTGCGCCACCACGCCTGGCTCAAAACTGTCATTTTTGTAAGATAGTAAAGGGTTGACTACAACAAACTATGTGGTTCAACCTGTATATACAAATTTCTGGTTGCCCCAGACCCACTCCATTCTAATACAGCAGAAGGATGGATGAATAAACATCTGAGATCAACTGCCCTGTCCAAGCTGAAGTTTAGGAAAATTACCCACTGAACCTCCATTCCATCCCAAGGACTGTTTAACCACAGCCATCTCTGTCCACTCTAAACAGTGAGAACCAATATGCTGCTAGGGTCCTCAGTAGCACCTGGTTTACTGTGGGACTTTCTCATGGAGTCTGAGTCAAATTCCACCAGCCCCAGGACTTCTTGAAGTGCTTACTAAAATGCATTTAAGCATCTGGGCATGGTGGTGCATGCCTATAATTCCAGCAGTAAGGAGGCTGAGACAGGATAGCAAGTTCAAGGTCAGCCCCAGCAATTTAGCTAAGGGAGACATTGTTTCAAAATAAAAACTAAAAAGGGCAGGGGTTGGGTTTAATCCTGTGTGTGTATGTGTGTGTGTGTGTGTGTGTGTGTGTGTGTGTGTACACACATATATATAATTATGCATAATTATATATAATCAAGCCATACACACATCTCTGAATTAGACCTTCTGAGGGTAGGCCAGGGAATCTGCATTCTAGTGAGATTTCCAGACTCCTGCACCTAAAGAGTAAGTAATTACAGAAGATGGAAGGAGAAAATATGAGTTGAGATATATCAGCTATCAATATAAAATTGTTAAAATGTTGAAATCGTGACACTCATTCAAATGTAGAAGGGGCACATTTCAAAGGTTTTCTCCAGTTTATTTATGACTGGAACATTAAATGCTTAAGCTGATTCCAAGAGCACTTGATGAGAAATCCACTAGGAAAAGCATTTTCAAAACAAAGAAGAATGTTAGAGTAAGATTACTAGGTTACAGATGAAGCTGGCTAATATCCTTTAGGCTAATTATACCATAACCTTTGGAATATCTTTTCTAACCAGACAGAAAAATACAAATTAGCACAAAATTTCACAGTATGTGAACTCCAAAATCATAAATTGCGAAGTCAAACACAGATACTCTCTTCTAGAAAATCAAATCACCCTTGGGTGGACGTGTCAAATAATCCTTCAGTATGATATTGAAAGGACATAATGTCTGACTCTTTGTCTTATTTTTAAGTCTTAAATAATTATTTTTTACAGTGACTAATGACAGGAGAACATGAAATGAAGGGACTCCACACCTCTGGGAGAGAAAACTCAGGCTGCAGCAGATATATGCGGAAACAAGAACCAATTAGTTCAGAGGAATGAGCGACTAACTGAGATTCAGGATTCACGTACAACCTCCTTTGACTTATTTTAGACACTAGTTACAATCACTTCCTCTTGCTTCTTTAGTAAGTAATTTTTCATCTTTGTAGGGTTTTTTTGGTGGTGGTGGTGGTGGTGGTGGTGGTGGTAGTGTGTGTGTGTGTGTGTGTGTGTGTGTGTGTGTGTGTGTGTGTAGTGCTGCTGGGTACTGAACCCAGAGGCATTCTACCTCCAAGCTACACACCCAACCCTATTTTCTTTCTTTATTTATTTTCTTATTTACGTATTTATTTATTTACTTTTGGAAATAGTGTCTCACTAAGTTGCTGAGGCTGGTTTTGAAACTGCAGGCCTCCTGTCTCAGCCTCCTCCTGTGGGCACTACCACTTTTGGCTTCTTCATAGTTATTTTGCTCAAAAATTAGTCATTCCCTAATAATTTCTCTTAGAAGTTTATAATAAACTTTGCTAAGATTTTAAACTTTGTTCTTTTGTTTTTAGTAGAAAAGTCCAGGCTCTTTGTTAAAGATCAAAAATAGTCTTTGATTTCTATGAGACTATTGTACACCTGGGGGATTAAACTATGACCATCAAGAAAACTTAAATAGAAGAACCATGTGTCCCAACTTAACAACTATGCTTTGTCCTAACTTCTTGTTGCCTTTAGAGGATAGTTTAGGCGTGAATATCTCTGTTGAGAATAAATATATGACGTTTAGCAACTTCTTCATTTCAGTTTCTATACATTTCAAATTACTATACAAAAAATTATTAAATTTTAATTTCACTTTTACTTTTGTCTAGTAATCTTTCAGTGGTTATCTCTAAGTAGAACAGTTGATATTCTTTGAACTTTCTTTGTTTCTCTTTCTCTTTACCTCTCTCACCAAGAACATAACTTTTTATTAATTTTTTGTGTGTGTGTTGGAGATTGAACCTTGTACTCATGCATGATAAATACATGCTTTACCACTGAGCTCCACTCCCAGCTCTCTAAATTAACTTAATTTTATAAAACTCACTTCATTTAGCAAGTTTACTTTTTAATTAATTTATTAATTTATTTATTTTGTGGCATTGGGGATTGAACCCAGGGGCATTTTACCTCTGAGCTACATCCCCAGCCCTATTTTACTTTTATATGAAAACATGGTCTCGCTAGGTTGATGAGAGTCTCACTACTGTTGAGGTTGTCCTCAAACCTGTGATCCTTGTGTCTCAGCCTCCTAAGTGCTGGAATTACAGGCTTGTGCCACCATGCCTAGCTTTTAAATTTATTTATAATAGCACCGTCTATCATTTTTGACTCCTTAGTTTTTCAAAGAATAATTGAAGTTTTATTGAGATAATCTTTTACATATAAAATTCACCAATTTCAAGATACACAAATATTAACAATAGCAAAATAGAAACAGTTCAAATGTCCATTTTTGGATGAATGAATAAACACACATACAATGGAATACTCTTCAGACCTAAAAAGGAAGGGATTTAGCTGGGCATGGTGGCACACGCTTGTAATCCCAGTACTTGGGAGGCTGAGACTGGAGGATCTGGGTTGGCAGCCAGCCTCAGATACCTAGTGAAGCCTTCTGCAACTTAGTGAGACCCTGTTTCAAAATAAAGAATAAAAAATAGGACGGGGTGTAGCTCGGAGGTAGAATACCCCTGGGTTCAATCCCCAGTACTGAAAAAAAAAAAAAAAAGGAAGAGATTTTTCACAAATCTCCAAAATGGCTGAACCTTAAAGATACAATGCTAACTGCAATGAGCCACTCACAAAAGGTTACCATGCAAAAAAAAATTCAATACATTTTAATTTCACTTGAAATTAAGTACTTTTGTCTAGTAATCTTCCAGCGGTTCTAAGTAGAATTACTGATATTTCTTTTCTTCTTTGGACTTTCTTTTTCTCTCTACCAAGAACATGACACATGACTTTTTATTAAGTTAGCTTAATATTTTTGTATGATCTTACTTACATGAGATACCTAGAATATTCAAGTTCATAGACAGAAAAGCAGAATGGTGGCTGCCAGGGGCTGGGAGGCAGGGAAATGAGGAGCTAGTGTTTAGCGGGTACAGTTTCAGTTGAAGAAATGTGCTGGAGATGAGCAGTGATGATGTTTTCCTGCCAATGGAAATGTACTTAAAGCCATCAACTGTACACTTACAAATGGCTACAACAGGAAGGTGCCACAGCTCCTTAATAGCTGGATCTTGAACAAGGCTCGGTCCGCTGGAGTCCTGCAAGGCAGATGATTCCAAAAGAAGGAATGCGTGGCATATCCCACTTTGCATTATGTTATATTCTGGAAATTTTGGTTGCTTTGGGTTTTGCTTTCACATTAATTATAAAGGAAAATTTCTTAGAAACACAAGATGGCTGGATGGATTATGGTTCCTCAATATTAGTTGAAAAAGCAATGCCTCAAGACAACCCATAAGAAATTCATTAACCACATACAAATATTAGTCAGGAAACGGGCTTTGCAAGCCTAGTTACTAAACAGCCTTATGTTCCCTCTCAGCACACAGGTATAGAAACAAAATAAATAAGCCAAAGAGACTTAGGTCTACTATTTTATCTATGAGTAAAGAAGACTTTAAGACAGATAGTTTGTTCACTTCCCCCTTGTCTCCCTGGAACTTCACCGGACACATTAACTCTCTAGCTGCCTGAGAAAAAGATAAGAAGACTGCTTAAAGGAGCTAAACAAATAGTAAATATTTAAACTAATGAATAGAGACTATTCATTGTTAACCTTTAACACTGCTTTGTACTAAAATAATCTTTATATACATATTGTATTTTGTAACCTCTACTGTTTTCTTAATCCCATCAAATACCATGGGAAATGGCTTTTCTAGTTAAAGATGTACCTATTCAACCTTTAGAAAAATAAGACTGTAAAAATTCCTGTTCTATATGCCTCACTGCAAAAAAGATAGTATAAAAAACCAGCTACTAACAAGCAATAAACAGATACACCTGTTCACTGCATTCGGCGTGAGCGTATTCTCGCAACCTCATCTCAGTCCACACCTATCGAAGGACCCCCGACCCCACTGCCTCAAGGACTGGTGCCCAGCAGGAAGACTTATGGTATATTAGCCTTTACCTCAATAAAAAAAAAATCAGTGATTTAGCTGTATGACTCAATAATTTTGGGTAACTTTACCAAGGGGTGAAATCATGAGCACAAATCGATTTTCAGTCTTCTAGAACTTGTGGTCACTGCATTAAGACCCATGATGCCCATTTACAGGTAACCCCATTCCCACCACCAGCCCCAGACAATCACCCATAGACTTCCTGTCACTCTAAATTTGCTTTCCCTGGACAGTCGTCCAAGTGGACTCATACAATATGAGGTCTCCTGTGTCCAACTTCTTTCGCTTAGCAAATGGTTTTTGAAGTCTGTCCACAGTGTAGCATGTGTCAGTCATACATTCCTTTTTTTATTGCCAAATAGCCTTCTGCCATATGGATATACCTTGTTTTGTCTAGCCATCAGTTGACGGATATTTGAGTTGTTTCCAGTTTGAGTGATCATGCATAATACTGCTTAAAGGTTCACAAGTTTTTGTGTGGACATGTTTTCACTTCCCCTAGGTAGAGACCTAGGAAAGGCATTGCTGAGTCATTTGGTAGTTTAAGTTTTGAGAAACTGCCAAACTTTTGAAATGGTTGCACTATTTTACATGTCAGCCAACGATGTAGGAGAGTTCTATTTCTCTACATCCTTGCCATTTATTACTGTCTGTCTAAACTGTAGCCATACCAGTAGGTGTGAAATGGTGTCCTGGGGTCTGATAGGCTTTTCCCTGATGGCTAATGATGTTGAGCATCTTTTTTTTGTTTTGTTTTGCAGTACTGGGGATTGAACTCAGGGGCATTCTACCTTCGAGCTATACTCCCAGCCCTATTTTTTATTCTTTATTTTGAAACCGAGTCTCACTAAGTTCCGGAGTGCCTCGCTAGGTAGCTGAGGCTGGCCGTGAACCCGGATCCTCTGGTCTCAGCCTCCTGAATGCTGGGATTACAAGCGTGCGCCACCACGCCGGGCTCCTGTTGAGCATCTTTTCATGTGCTTGCTTATTAGCTATTTATATATTTGGCAAAATGGCTGTTCCTATCTCTTGTCTATTTTTTTATTTTGTTGTTTGTCTTCTTAGTTATTTATAAGGGTTCTTTGTAAATTCCAGATGTGAGTCCTTGATCAGATATGTTTTTTAAATACTTTCTCTCAATGTGTTGCTTGTCTTTATGTCCTTAACGGTGTTTTTGAAATGAAAAAAAATTATTTTAGTGAAGTCTAATGATGTTTTTCTTTAATAGACCATGCTTCTGTGTCATGCCTAAGAAATCTTTTCGTAAATCAATGTTTCAACTATTTCCTCCTGTTTTCTTCTATTTTTATTGGTTTAGTTCTCACATTAAGCCTCTGATCTGTTTGAGTTAATTTTTTGTAGATGGTTCAAGGTGAGGCCTAACTTCATCTGGTTTGCATTTGAGTATCTAATTGTCCCACCACTCGTGTTTGAAATATTTTGAACAGCTCTCCAATCAATTGCCTTGTACATTTGTCCTAGATCAATTGAATATAAGCATAAGAATTAATTTGTGGACTTGGTTCTGCTCCATTGATCTAAATGTCTCATTTCATGGTAGTAGCATATTGCCTTGATTACTATTGCTGTAATAAGTTTTGAAGTAAGGAAGTAAAAGTTCACCAACTCTGTTCTTCCTTTTCAAAAATTGTTGTAGCTGTTTTGCATTTCCACATAAATTTTAGGATCTGCTCGCCAATTTCTGAAAAAAAAAAAAAAAAAGCCTACTGGAAGTGTGATCAAAATTGCATTGAATCTATAAATTACCTCGGAGAAAATTGCCTTCTTTGCAACACTGAGACTTCCAATCCATGAACATGAAATGTGTCTCCAGTTATCTTCATGGTCTTTGATTTCTCTTGGCAACATTATGTAATGCTAACTGCATTAGGCTTGTGCTTCTTTTGTTAAATTTATTCTTTTCATACTACTGTAAGAATTTTTTTTTCTTTTTTTTTTTTTTTTTTTTTTTTGCGGTACTGGGGATTGAACTCAGGGGCATTCTACCTCTGAGCTATACCCCCAGCCCTATTTTTTATTCTTTATTTTGAAACCGAGTCTCACTAGGTTGCGGAGTGCCTCACTAGGTAGCTGAGGCTGGCGGCGAACCCAGATCCTCCGGTCTCAGCCTCCCGAATGCTGGGATTACAAGCGTGCGCCACCACGCCCGGCTCTTACTGTAAGAATTTTATTCTTAATTTCATCTTCAGATAATTTGTTGATTTGTAACATCACTTTTTTAATAATATGGCCTTATATTTGTTTATTAGTTTTAAGAGTTTTGGGTTTTTTTTTTTTTTTGTAGATTCTTTAGGATTTTCAACAAGATCATGTCATCTGCAGATAAAGAGGTTTTACTTTTTCCTTCCAATATGCCTTCTGTTTATTTTTCCTGCCTGAGTCCACTGGCTGTTAGAATGCTATAGTCTGTTATATGGAATAGGCAAGAAAAGATATCCTTGCCTTGTCCTGATCTCTGGAGGAAAGCGTTCAGTCTTTGACCACTGTATATGATATTCTCTGTAGGTTTTTGCAGATATTCTTTTTTTTTAATTGTAATAATTTGTGCTTTGTATATATACATTTTTGTTAGGTACAAATTGATAAAGACAAATGTGCACACATTTCTCACCTGACCCTTTCCCCAATTCCCACCCCACTCCCTCGCCCTGCCTCCCTCTCAAGTTCAGTTCAGTGAGTGATCTTGATATAATTGTGTAAGTACATCATGTGCCTTAGGATGTTCCCCTCCGCCCCCTGTCCATTCCCTTTGGTTAAATCAACTTCTTTGTTTATCAGGGTCTCTACTTTTTCATCTGGGGACCCTCTTATGCCCCATCTTCTCCCTAACATCCGCATATTAGCATATTAGGGAGAACATATGCTTCTTTACTCTTTGTGACTGGCTAATCTCACTTAACATAATGTTTTCCAGTTGCATCCATTTCCCTGCAAAGAACATGATTTTATTCTTCTTTATGGCTGAGTAAAATTCCATTGTGTATATATCCCATAGTTTTGTAATCCATTCATCTGTCGATGGACATCTTGGCTACTTCCATAGTTTGGCTATTGTGAATTGAGCCGCTATAAACATAGACACACATGCATCAGTCTGATAGTTTGGTTTCCATTCTTTTGGGTATATACCCCAGTAGTGGAATTGCTGGGTCATATGGTAGGTTCACTCTCATTCGTCTGAGGATCCTCCATACTGTTTTCCACAGTGGTTGCACAAGTTTGCACTCCCACCAACAATGTATTAGGGTTCCCACTTCTCCACACCCTCGCCAGCAGTTGTTGTTGTTCGTGTTTTTTATGATTGCCATTCTGACTGGAGTTAGGTGAAATCTCAGGGTAGTTTTGATTTGCATCTCCCTGATTGCCAATGATGTGGAACATTTCCTCATACATTTATTGGCCATTTGTATTTCTTCTTTTCTGAAGTGTCTAAATAGACACTTAGATCCTTTGCCCATTTTTTGATTGGGTTATTTGCTTTCTTAGTTGCGATTTTCTTGAGTTCTTTGTATATCCTAGATATTAGACCTCTATCTGAAGTATAACTGGCAAAAATTTTCTCCCACTCTGTAGGCTCTCTGTTGAGGTTCTTGATAGTTTCCTTTGCTGTGCAGAAGCTCTTCAGTTTAATGCAATCCCGTGTATTGATCTTCCTTTGAGCTGCTTGTGCTTTTGGGGTCTTGTTGAGAAAGTTCTTCCCTGTGCCTATGTGTTCAAGTGTTGGTCCTATGCAGATATTCTTTATCAAGTTGAAGAAGATCCTTTTATTCCAATATGACATTGTTTTTTGTTTGTTGATTTGTTTATTTTTGTGGTACCAGGGATTGAACCCAGGGGCATTCTACCTCCGAGCTACATCCACAGCCCTATTTTTTTATTCTTTATTTTTAAAAACCATGAATGTGTATTATATTTTTGAAATTTATTTTTAACCTGCTTATAATAATGAAGGCATGACATATGCACTGCAGAAAATCAGGAAGGTAATAGACAACTCAAAAACAATGTAACACTCATGATTTTAGCACCCAGAGATAGCCTCAACCACTTTTATGTCCTGTGTGTGTATGTGTGTGTGTTATGATTTGGGTCTGAAGTGTCCCCCAAAAGCTAATGTATTAAAGGCTTGGTCACCGGCCTATGGTGCTATTGGAAATGGTGTGTCTCTGTTAATATTCTCACTGCTATAATCCAAAAGACCTGACCACACAACTTAGAGGAAGGAAGGTGTGTTTGCTCAGCTCCCACCTTCAGTCCACATGAGGCTGGGGTCTATGGATCTGAGAGCATGGTGCAGGAAGAAGAGAGAAAGAGAGCACATGGGCTCTGTTCCTCACTTCAAGGAGGAAGGAAACCAGGAGAGAGAGAGAGAGCAAGCAAGGGTATTCAAAGACATAAGCACAATCCTTAAGGGCACACCCACAGGGACCCACCTTCTCCAGCCACACCCCACCAGCCTAGGTTAGCACCAAGATAAATCCATTACAATGAATTTATCGACTTTGATGAGATGACATCCCTCATGATTCAATTACATCAACTCGGAACATTAATTTATGAATTATTCAAGAGACAGTCTATAACATGGTGAAGCTTTAGTTTGTTGCTGTGACCAAAATACCTTAAAAGAAGAAAGGTTTATTGACTCAAGGTTTTAGGGGTATAAGAGCTTTCAAAGGTTTCAGTCCGTGGTTGGTGTGCTTCAAAACAGAAACCACTTAGAGCAGGACTTTAGGGCATGATGGAGGAAAAGCTGCTCTCCTCTTCTGGACACCAGGAAGCAGATAGAGTGGAAAAAGGGGGAACCAGGGATGTGTGTCATCACCAAGGCCATGCCCCTAGTGATCCACCTCCTTTAGCTAAGCTTCACCTCTAAACCTGACATTATTGCCCACACATGAGTTCAGGGGGACATTTTAAATCCATATCACAGGGCCTATAGAAGGAAGTTGGGTCCCAGGGTGTCCCCGTGAAGGAGATATTGGGATGCTGCCTTTTCTTCTTCTTCACTCTTTATTTCTGGGTTCCCATTAAATGAGCAGCCTTCTCTGCCACATGCTCCTGCTGCCACGATACACAACACCGTACCACCACAGGCCCAAAGCAATGGGGCCAAGTGATTTTGGACTGAAACCCTTGCAACCGAGAGCCAAATAAGCCTTTCTTCCTTTTAAATTATCTTGGGTATTTTGTCACAGTCATGGAAAACTAACTGAGTATATCTAAGTATGTGAATAGATCTATATACATATGTATGTGTGTGTGTGTGTGTGTGTGTGTGTGTGTGTATTTTCTAATCCTGCAAAGAAAGCATAATTAGCTGCATTTGCAGAAGAGGAATAGTCAGGTTGAGTAACTTGTCAAAGTCCACACAGCTAGTTTAGCAGGGTCCAGAAAAGGAACTGTCAATCTCAGGTATACAGAGTGATGACAGTATGAGGTTCAAGCCCAAGGTAGCAGTGCTGGTTTCCCAGGCGCTCACTATCTACCTTGTGCTCACACTGGTGGGGAGCCCTCCAGGGGATTTCCTTCAAGCAGAACAACTTCCCTGTGGGAAACCAGGGACTCTAAGGGGCCACCTGGCAAGCTCCTGTTTTTCTTAATGACTAACTCAACTTAGTCATTTAAATCACATTGTGTGTGTGTGGTACTAGGGATTGAACTCAGGGGCATTCTACCTCTGAACTATATCCCCAGCCTGATTTTATTTTTTATTTGGAAATAGGGTCTCACTAAGTTGCTGAGGCTGGTCTTGAATCTGTGATCCTCCTGTCTTAGCCTCTCAAATACTGGAATTACAAGTGTGCACCATCACTCTTGGATAAATTACATTTTTTTTTCCAGAATGTGGGAACAGTTTAGATAGTTACAAAAGCAAGACCTCTGGAGCTAGACTGCTTGGGTTCACATTTGAGTACTGCCACCTATGAATTCTGGGGCCTTAGACAAGTTACCATAGCTGTGCCTCTGTTTCTCTATGTGTGCAATTATACAGCTGGGCGTGGTGGTGAACGCCTGTAATCCCAGTAGTTGAGAGGCTAAAACACGAGGATCTCAGGTTCAAGGACAGCCTCTCCGCCAGCCTTAGCTACTTAGTGAGGCCCTCTGCAACTTAGTGAGACCTTGTTTTGAAATAAAGAATAAAAAATGGGGCTGGGAGTGTAGCTCAGAGATAGAATGCCCCTGCATTCAATCCCCAGTATCACAAAGGGGTGGGGGGTGGGGGCTAAGGGATGTGGCTCAGAGGTAGAATGCCCCTTAGTTCAACCTCCAGTATGGCCAAACAACAACAACAACAACAAACCAATGAATTATGTCTCTCTTGCTGGGTTTTGAGGTTTCAGTGAAATGAGACAGAGAGAGGAAATGTGCAAGGATCACACCAAGCTGACCACAATAAAATCTGAATATGTATTAAATGCTGTTATTATTATAAATACTCGCTCCCAAATTATCCTTGGTTCTCAGAATCCTGATGACACATAGGGTGACTGGACTCTCCCTACACCATCCTGGCCATTCATCACTATAGCACATTATACCCAATGTTCCCTTCTTTCTTCTCTGCAGGTGTTTCTAGTTATACCTGCCCCAACAGCAGGAAGAATGGCAGGCGAAAGCACCCTCTCCTAGTGCCAGGGCAGAGAGGTCTCTGGTCCCAGAGCGCTCCTGGAGGAAGACCTTCATTTCCTCCACGTTCTCCCCTCTACCTTGATGATGGACCATTTGTCTTCCACTCTCTTAGGGCTCCTGAGTCCCTTCTACAAGGGCCTGCTACCTGCCCTACATTCATTTATTCATTTATTTATTTATTCATTCATTCATTTGTTTATTTACATATTTGTGTATGTATGTATGTATTTATTTATTTTTTTTTTATGTAATACTGAGGATTGAACCCAGGGACATTCTTTCTCTGAACTACCCCCCAGCCCTATTTTTATTTTTTATTTTAATTAATTAACTAATTAATTTTGCAGTATTGGGGATTGAACCCAGGGGCATTCTACCTCTGAGCTACACCCCCAACCCTATTTTTTATTCTTTATTTTGAAACAGGGTCTCACTAAGTTGAGGAGGGCCTCACTAAGTAGCTGAGGCTGGCCATGAACCCAGATCCTCTGGTCTCAGCCTCATAAGCACTGGAATTACAAACATGTGCCACTATGCCCAGCTCCCTATTTTTATTTTTAAAACAGGGTGTCACTAAGTTGCTGAGGGCCTCATTAAGTTGCTGGGGCTGGCCTCAAACCTGCAATCCTCCTGTCTCAGCCTCCCAACTACTGGGATTACAGGCATGCACCATCATGCCTGACTCTCCTCTCTCCCCCACCCCTTTAGATATCTTTGCATTTGGGGGTAAGACCAGAGTTAGAGGCTGTTTGGAAAGGATATTATGGGGTCTTTCAGCTCTGACTCCCTCTCATCTCCACATGCACAGATTCAGACTGGAATAGACGGGCCTCTCCTTTTCTCCTAGAATCTCTGAATCCCCTTCAAGTCCCCAGGAAGGATTCAAGAGAGGTTCATACCTGAAACCAGGTGGGATGGTGCCCCTGAGCTGTGGATGATGGGATCAGGATGGACACATAATTTCTGAACCAGACCAATCAGATTCTTGAGACTTTGGATTAGGAAACTTAAAGAAGTTAGATTGAGGGCTAGGAACTGAAAAGTCCCCTAAGCTTCAGGTTGAGGCAACATTTTGGGATCATGTGTACAGAAGAGCAGAGCATTCAGATGGAAGTGTGTGTGTGTGTGTGTGTGTGTGTGTGTGTGTGTGTGTGTGTGAGAGAGAGAGAGAGAGAGAGAGAGAGAGAGAGACAGACAGACAGACAGACAGACAGACAGACAGACAGACAACCTGACATTTTCTAATGGCTTCCAGTCCACAGTTGTTCCAGGGGTTGCTGCAGAATGCAATGTGCTTAGATTAAATGATAGTCCTTTGCCCACAGGCCCTCTCCAACTAGTCCAAGCAAGTACACCACAGATGCTTCGAAAGCAGAGCAATGGTTAAAAGCTCTTTGGCAAGAGATCAGACAGAACTAGTTTTGAATCCTGTCTCTACTGTTTTCCAATTGTGTGACCTCAGGCAAGCATCTGTGAGCCTCAATTTCCTCAGTAAAATTGGGATGATAAAAGTTGCTTCATAAACTGGTCAGATAACTACGCAAAACAATGTGAAATACTTAGGGTGGTGGTTGGCATATAGCAGATGACTAATAAATGATAATTTATTACTCATATGATCCTTTTGGGTTGACCATTCATCGTAATGAAATTTGCTTTATTTATTTATTTATTTATTTATTTATTTATTTATTTATTTATTTAGGTACTGGGGATTGAACCCAGGGACATTCTACCTCCAAGCCACACACCCAGTCCTCCCTATTTTATTTTTTTATTTTGAAACAGGGTCTTCGCTAAGTTGCTGAAGCTAGCCTCAAACCTGCAATCTCCTGTCTCAGCCTCCCAAGTACTGGGATTACAGGTGAGTGACATTGCGCCCAGCTAAATTTTGTATGATTCTAATTTGCAGTACCATGTTTCTCTAGCTAGTGTTTACCTGGCATATCCTTTTCCACCCTTTTATTTTCAATCCATCTGTGTCCTAATATTTAAAGTGTGTCTCTTCTAAGCAGCATATTTTCATTTTTAGTTTGTCTGACTATCTTGGTTTTCTCACTGGCATGCTTAGTCCATTGGCATTTGGTGTAACTACTGATAGAGTTGTGTTTAAGTTGATCATCATGCTTTGGGCAGGAGCCTTATCCTAGAATATGGCTCTTCTTCTCATCCCAACCCAAAGCAGGGGATGTTCGTGAGAGCACTCCACCCCAGTGGGACTTGAGCCTCGGTCTCCTTAGCCCTAGGTAGGAGCTGAAATCTCTTCATGGCTGTGGCATCCCAGCTGCTGCTTTCTTTCCCGCTGGCTGCTTGCACTCTCACCAGGCGTGCGCAGCTTAGCAGTCAGCCACCAAGTCCAGGGGAATTTGCACATTTCCCATTCATCAGTCTTTATCATTTTACTTTCAAGTTCTACTCTGACAGCCTAAAACTCCCATCTCAGTCCAGTAAGACTGCCTCTTTTTGCTGCTACCCCCTCCTGCCCTCACCACCACCACCAGCACTGGGGAAAATGCCCTTGGGGCAACCCCAGGATGAATGTGAAGGCCTTCCCCATCCTTGGCTGTCTCTCCAGGATCAGAGCTTGTCAGGTCCTGCCTACATTAGGAGCTCTCCAATTCCTTCAAACAGTTGCTTTAAGTATTTTGCCTAGCTTTTTTGTCATTATTTTGGCAGGAAGATTAATACATGCCATTCCCCAGCGGCCAGACCCAGAAGCCTTATGCTACTTCCATTTAGTGAGCCCATCTTGGAGCTGCTCAAGTGAGCAGCCAAGTTTTCTGTTGGCAGACAGTTAACTCCATCCAGTGGGATGACCTCCTAAGCTGAGCTACAAACAGAGCTGGGATATTTAATTGACACCAGATTGAAATGTAGGTGTTTCCGAAGAGCTTTGAGGTCCTGAGAATATGAAAGAATTCAGAAATCTATTAGACTGGAGGTTTTGTATTGCTTAGGATTCCTCTCAGAGATCATGAGACCTAAGCCAGATGAGCCAGGGGAATTAAAAACCAATCTAATGAACAACTTCGTGAGAACAGGACCTTCTGAAGATAGACTGGAAAGTGAGGCAATTGGACCGTACAGGACACAGGCTACAAGAGTCCTTCTCAGTTATAAAGTCATCAGCTAAGCAAATGTAAATAGGACCCATTGTCTCTCAGGAACTCTGATGAGAACCAACTATACTTCACCTATAAACTCAAGAATGCTGAGATGCAATCATCAAAATCACTTGAAATGATATTACAGTTCCCTTGGGTGAAAGTGAGAAGCATCGCTCTGAATGTCTCTAGCTGTTAACAGACCCCAGTGAATAACCTCAGTTGCCTAAAATGATTATTGTCTTCTCTTCTCTAGTGAGTATTTTTCAATGTTGGTTCATCATCTGGGTCTAAGAGGACAAAAGATGTGTGTGTGTGTGTGTGTGTGTGTTGTGTTGTATTGGGGAATTAACAGGGTTATTCTACCTCTGAGCTATGCTCCCAGCCCTATTTTATTTTAATTTTGTTTTGAAACAGGGTCTTGCTAGGTTGCAGAGAGTCCATCTCTTGTTGAGGCAATCCTCAAACCTGAAATCTTCCTGTCTCAGCCTCCCAAGTACTGGGATTGCAAGCATGTGCCACCAACACCTGGCTGCATCAGAGAATTTAATATAAAGAATTAGTAATCAGATGTTGGGCAAATAAAATAGCAAAGAAAGAACACAAGCAAACCACACAGGAAGCAACTACAACCTTTAAAGATGGAAAGACAAAAAAGCAGAGTTGTTGACATTGAAAAGGTTAGAGAGGGGCCCTCAGAGCCTGGCTTAGACTTCAAATCGGGGCCCAGGGCAGCTAGTGCGGGCGTGTCTGAAAGGGATGTTAAGACTGGTTCCAAGAATGTGGAAAATTGCCAACAGGAATCCACTTCTGCTCCAGGACTCAATTGTCCCTGCCAGGCAATACTGACAAAGACAGGATGAGAACATCTCTTCTCACTCCATCAGCATCCCTGGCTTCCTCTAGCGCCCCCCAGTGGCAGAGCCTGCCAGGGACCCAGCTAACTTAAGGGATTTGTAGGATTCCAGCCCCAGCATCACAAACTAGAGAAGGCTCAAATCTGAGAGACAACAACACAACCAACAAACTCTGCAGGGAGATTTGGATTTAAGTTAGAAAGACTTAAAAAGAACACTAATATTTTTATGTTAGCAAGGAACTTGTGCATATTTGGTGTTTGAGACACATGTGATTTTTCAGAGAATAAAGCCTTTTAGAGTGACAGTTTTATAACTCCACTTAAAATGTGTAATTGAGAATTAATTTAGACTTGTGAATTTTTATGGTGACATCTGAGTTTAAGTAGACTATAAAATCATTTAACAGGCTTTAAGGTTTCTCTTATTTATAAGCTTAAATTATTAGCTTCTATAATTATCTAGGTTTCAGGGTGGTTTTGCTTGCTGTCGGAAAAACTGAAGCATTAAAAAATATAAATATATCAAATTTATAAATTCGTTTAAAAATGTTTGAAGGGCTGAGCTAAGCTTGTAAACCGGACCAAGCATTATTTAAAGGCTCTTCTGAAATTATTGCAAAAAAAAAAAAAAAAAACCAGAAAACTTCTGAATCTATAAACAGAGTAATCATCTAAAAACCCAAAATAGGCTTTTGAATTTAAATTATTATAGTATTTATTAAATTATTAGTAATTATTAAACTTAAAAAAGTTACCTTTTAAATTAAGCCAAATTTAAACAATACTGATTTTTTAAGGGAAAAAAAAAATCTACTGTAGCTGGACATGGAGGCACATGCCTATAAATTCCAGTACTTGGGAGGCTAAGGCAGGAGAATTGTAAGTTCAAGGCCAGCCTCAGCAACTTTGCAAGGCTCTCAAAAACTTAGTGATATCCTATTTCAAAATAAAAATACAAAATGTTGGGGTGTAGCTCAGAAGTGGAATTCAATCACCAGTACAAAACAATAACAACAACAAACAAACCCTGAAATCTCTCTTGCCTAAGAAATCTACTGAGATACCCAGAATACACTCACTCTACTCCCTACCTGATGAGTTCTCTGAAATGGCCAGGGGAGAGCAAGACAGGAAGCTTTGTTCCTCAGCATTTCTGGAAACGATGAAACTGTCAGTCACCTTATAGCAGGTTGAGGCAATTATGCCCCTGGCTTAGCTGTTCTCCTTCTTTATCTTCTATTAAGCCAGGATACCTCATGGTATGACCATGGGACTTGGGGTAAGTTCCATTGTTTAAAGAACCCAGCTTCCTCTTCTGCAACAGGGTGGTGGTCCCTGCCTTGCAAGGTTGCTGTGAGGATCAGCACAGTACAACAGGGCAGTAATTTTATTTATTTTTTGTAATGGGGATTGAACTCAGGGGCATTCTGTCTCTGAGCTATACCCCCAGTCCTATTTTATTTTGAAACAGGGTTTTACTAAGTTGCCGAGGTCAGCCTTGAACTTGTGATCCTCCTATCAACCTCCCAAGTACTGGGATTATAGATGTGTGCCTGACTTCTCTGCAAAATATTTGATGTGTAGAGGAGTGGATGGGTGGATGAGTACGATGGCACTTTAGCAGGAAACCTGCTGAGGAATGCTCAGTGGCTGTTTATGAGAGCAACAGCCAACCAAGGCTCAGTAAAAATGTAAGATTAGTAACTGGTTCAAATCACACCTCTTCAAACACTCTTATTAAGCCTTCAGAGGTCTCAGACTAATGCGGCTATAGCCCTCCTAGGAGTATTTGTGCAGAGAGTCAAATATTATAAATTTCCTCTGCCCAACAGAATCGGAGGGGAATATATGAGGAGAGTCCGTGAGTAAATACAGGAAGTTTCTCCTCTAGATCCAACACTCTGGGAAGGACCAAACTTGTTTTGGAAGAGGCCTTGCTTAGTCTACACAGATAAGCTGTTTCTCTAGGAATTCTTGACTTGCCCATCTAGTCCAGGCAGCAAACAAAACCCAGGGGAGATTCGCTGAGCTAAGGCCACTGTCTACCTCTGGAGATGAGGCAACAGGGACAAGGTGGCAGGATGAGTGGGCTGTTAGGGTCAGGACCTGGAGTGTCCCCAGAAGCCCCTGTGTTGAAGGATTGGTCCCCAGTGCAGCGGTGTCCAGAGCTGGTGCTTTGGGGAGTGACTGGATCCTGAGGTCCCCACTCTCACCAGTGGGTTCATCCATTTCATGGTTTAATAATTCAAATGGACTAGTGTAGGTGGTGCAACTGTAGGCAAGTGGAGCATGGTTGGAGAGTGGATCGCTGGGGTGTGCTGTGGAGAGGTATATTCTCATCCCCCCACCTTCCTGGCCCACAGGAGGTGAGCAGCTCTGCTCTATCACACCCTCCTTGCCATGATGTTCTGCTTACCGCATCCCCAGAAACATGGAGCCCAGTGACCTTGGACTTTAGCCTGTAAACCATGAGCCAAAACAAATCTTTCGTCCTTTAAGTTCCTTTTCTCAGGGCATGGGGAAGTTGAAGACAGGATGTAACAGGACCTAATTTGACACACTTGAGAAACCGGGCATGCAACGGGGTGACGTGTACAAAATTCTGTTTATTGGATCCATATTGGAAGCAGACAACATGAAACAGGGTTTGGGTTTGTGAGTTTGCTCAAGAGTCGAGAGCTGTGATTACTTCCTGTCATTCAACCTCAGCAATGGGAAAATCCTGGCATAAATAGTAAAAGTGAGTTTTCGTTGCATAAAGGGAAGGAAGAGTGGTTTAAAATGCTATAGGTATTACACTTACAATAGGTCCGATGGATAAAATGCCCATAAACGTCCATGGAGTTTTTACGTGCACAATCTGAAATATTTACTATACTAATACCAGGGTGTACAAAGGTAATGTTGTAAACTGGCTAACAGTCAGCAGCAATTAAGGACACTGGTCTGTAACGACACTCTCATCCTCAACCTGAGAGCTTATATATTTAACTGATGCCTACTCTCCTTGTCAGAGACCTCTGAGCTATGGAAAAGGCATTTTAAAAATATATATCGTTAATCTTATAAACTAAAAAAGCAAACCCAAGCGTGATTAATTACCTTGCCTGGTTCAATAAATAGCAATCTCAAGTGTGTGCTTAGTGTAGTAACGAGGACAGAAGCCATCAGTTAAATAAATCATGATGTTGCCTACTGATGTTCCTTTTGCTAATGCATGTTAGTCAATCTGTGGACTTTATACAACACATGCACAGAGATAATTTTTTTTTTTGTCTGAAATTCTCAGATCTCCTTTGGACATTTCTCTTCCATCATTCTCTCAGAAGGATGAAATTGAAACAGCTTGTTAAACAAAACTTCCAAGTTACAAACCATCAAAAACACAACTCTAATCATATTTCGGATCTTCACCCAGAAGAGAAATACTATCGAGGCTCACGTGAGCAAAGAGAGCCTCTCCTCCTGGCAGCTGAAGCTGATCTTCATCCTCTCTCGGTCCCCCCTTGCCATCTCAAAAGCCTGGGTGGCTCACGTCTTAAGATTTCATAAACCAAACTGGAGAGGCCATCATGTGCCATCAGATGGGTCAAGTGGAACCTTCTTTTTATCTGGAGCTGCTATTGGTGGGGCCAACAGACAGACAAAGAGGCAGACAGGGGATCAAGGTAGATCAAGAGCCTCAGACCTGGAGGGAGTGGTAGAGACAGGATACAGCATGAAAAGCTGCTGCTCAAATAGCATGGAGACCTGCATTGTTAGAAAGTCCATGCTTCTAGGTACTATAATCACAGGGAATAAACACCCCTCCAGATGATCCTGCCCACCTGTCTCCTGTCTCCCCCAGCTGAGACATTGCATTTGACACAATCCTCTGCTCAGTAGGCAAGCAGTCTCCCCCACACCAACGCAGCTCTTCCTGGGACCCCTGACACTCACTAACACAGGCCACTCCAGGCTGAAGCCCGGCTGCTTCCAGAACTCTGTGGCACGCAAGCCGCGCCCACTGCAGACCACTTTACTCTGACCCACTCTCAGTATCCTTTCCCAGAGGGGTCCACGTGTTTTTAGTCTGAAGACATGCCCCACTGGAAATGAACAGTGCAAGATCCTACGTGCAAATATTTGCAAACAATTTTTTTTTTAACAATACACATTTTAAAAATTCAAGTCAAATCCAGGTACAGACTAATCAGTTGGTATCAGCCAGCCCCTCATGTCCACAATAGGGAAGCGGTCTGTTTCTGAAATGAGAGAGGGTTTAGGTAAGGCACCAGTGACTCCTAAGGAGCCTGGGAAGAAACCAGAGAGGAAAATGCTGAGGTTCAGTGAAAGAATGGGCTCTGGCCTGTGGCTGTCCTGGGCCAAAGCAAAAAGCCTTCATGTGGGCAGCACGTGGTATCAGGATGCAGTCGAGGATGGACCCTGCCCCTCCATCAGACAAGGCTTCCCCAGTAATTCTGAAACCAGAGCAAGGAGGGCATGTTCATAGGGCCACGCGTGGCAGGGGCTGCAGCTGACTTTCACTTTAATAGAACCTCTCTACAGCTCTTTTCTCCCAGAAGCCTGTGTATCACTGGGCCTGCAGGGGAAGGCACAGGCCAATAGGTTCTTGATGGTCTTGTGTGGTCCAGATGACCTCCTGCTACAGTAATGCCAAGGGTACCAGGACATATCATGAAGAGCATCAAGTAGTCCAATATCTGAGGGGAGAAGGCCCAGAGACGAAGACCTGAGTCAGGCAGGCATGGCTGGAAGTTGGAAAGTGAGCAGAAGGCAGTTGTGGCTGCAAAGAGCTGGTCACAGTTACCGAAATGAAGAGGTTTGCAAGGGGGTTTTCCTAGGGCATTCGGCCAGGTCTGTACCCTGCAAGAAACAAGGCAGCTTTGCCCAAAGGAAGAACCCCTGGGTGATCCTTGGGTGTCTGTCCCCTTGCGGGAGGTAAAGCAGCAGCGATTCAGCTGAGGGACGCACAGTTCAGCTCCGTGTCCTCTTGGCTGTCCCCTGCCCCCTCCTCCGACTCGTTGGGGCTGTCGGTGATGTTGGGCTCGCTGGAGCACTGCCGGTGGGGTGGGGGGAAGCTGGGCGGCAGGAGCAGGCACTTGTCCTCACTGCTGGCCTCCTCCCCTAGGCCGGAGTGCATCATGGTGGCCATGGCCAGCAGCTGGATGTCCGAGTGGGCGTTGGCCACTGTGTGCCGACGAACGCTGCCACACTTCTCCAGGTAGGCCTCTCCCTCCTGCTCCGTTAGCGGGGTCAGAGCCATCTCGTTCAGTGGCCGGCTGGTTGTGGTCATGGAAGAGGCATAGCTCAGGAGAGTCACCTTGGGTCGGACCCTGGAATGCCGCCTAGCTGCAGGAGCAGAAAGCAAGAGAGGGTGTGACTAGGGCAATGGCGATCCCAAACTCTTAACTAGCCGGGGGAAGAGGGAAATGGCAGCTCAGCCTCTAGAACTACCTGAGGTGCTGCCCTGCTGAAATCCATGGATGAACAAACTGGCAGTGTCTCAATGTATCTCTTGCAACTTTACCTCTTTATACCAGACACTGCCTCTGATCGCCCCCACTCCCTGAAGTAGGTGGTCATCAAAAAAAGACTGTCCTCTGTAGATTAGGGCCAGGGAATCTCTCTTCCCCCGCTGCCGCCTGAGCCTCACTGAGTTTGCCCTAAATTCCCTCTGAAGGTTTTTAATTCCCTCCAAAGGCCTGGACGGCCTTCTGACTCTGTTCAAGATGGGACTTCTTCAGTGCCAATAGATGACCTCAAAGAGGCCTTGTAAGTGGCAATCATCAAGAATACAAACAATAATAAATGCTGGTAAGGATCTGGGGAAATAGGAACACTTATACACTGTTAGTGGGATTGTAGATTAGTACAACCACCTTGGAGATCAGTATGGAGGTTCCTCAAGAGACTAGGAAGGGACCCACCATATGACCCAGCAGTACCACTCCTCAGCATCTTTTCAAAGGAATTGAAGTTAGACTAGTACAGTGATAGATGCGTACACATGTTTATAGAGGCACAATTCACAATTAGCCAAATTATAGAACCAACCTAGGTGTCCAACAAGAGATGAATGGATAATGAAAATGTGATATATAAACACAGTGGAATCTTACTCAGCCATAAAGAAGAACAAAATTATGTCATTTCCAGGAAAATGGATTGAACTACAGAATATTATGCTAAGCAAGATCAGCCAGTCTCAGAAAGTTAAGGGCGATGTCTTCTCTCACATATGGAAGCTAAAACAAAAACAGGAAGCAAAAGGGACTTTAGTCAAATTAAAAGAGAAAAGAGTAAAACAGTGGAAGGGGACTGGGGAGGGAAGTGCAGAGGGAAGAAACGAGGATTAAGGGAAAGGGAACAATTCAAGCAAGGTTACATCCACATAAAGTTTCACTACCAATCTTTTAACTTATATGGGGAGAGAGGAAGGAGGGGTGGGTATATGGAGAGAAATATACCAAGTAATGTGTGCCATGTATGTTTATATCACTTTGAATCTCATTATGATACGTAATTACATTGCACCAATAAGAGTATGTATGTACGTACGTATGTATGTATGTATGTATGTATATAAGAGGCCTCATAAGTGTAGATCCAGAGGAAGAGGTAACTAAGGGGAGTGTCAGCTGTCAAAGCCAATGCAGTGGGACCATCCTCCAAATCATACTGAACCAGGACCCTAATGCTCCTTGCCTCCTACCAGGTTGATGAGCTGGGACCTGTATTCAAGTCAACTCTCCTGGAGTCAAACTGCCTTCCACACCACTGCACAATAGGCTAGGTGCCACGGATGGCCCCAAGGAGCAGGACCAAAGGGGAGGGCTAGACACGGATACTATAGGATTGCTGCTTTGGGAATGCTCGTCATATTCTAGGAACTATGCTAAACTGTGACATGCATCTTTTGAACTCTTCTAGAAACGGGACCTAAGCTATATATATTATCAGCCCCTATTTTACAGATGAGAAAACTGAGTACCCAGTACCCAAGAGGTAATAACTTGCCCATGGTCACACAGCTAGAACACAGTCAAACTGGGGACTCAAACGAGCTCTGTTTTATCCAGACCTCACTCCTAGCTGCCCGAACAGAGTGCACCACTCACTATAATGGAAGACATTCCTCAAAAGAAGGACGAGCCAGTGTATGGGGTTTGAAGGTGGAAAAAAGTATCTGGAGACAAAAAAGCAATTTGCTAAGGACAATGTACACTGGAGATGGGCCTTCAGGATGGTAGAACTCCCCGGAGGGGAAAGAACATGACAGCATTCTGAACAATGAGAACAGCGCAAGCAAGCTGCAGAGACAGGTGCACCCTGGGGTCACAGCCTGGCTGCAACAGAGCACAGCAAGCAATGGAGAGGCAGAGAGGCACCCTGCAAGTGGAGAGGTGCCCTGCAGGCTCGGGGTGGGGCCCACTGTCCGCGGGGAAATTGCTCAAAGCCTGGCCTGGGGGACATGTGGCCCATGCTGTCTTGATTTACTCTCTGCTCTTCCCATAGCTCTGTGGCACCCTGGACACATGTGCCCAGCTCTGCCAGAGTTCATGCTCCTGGGCAGGCACCACAGTGAGACCCGCCACGTCCACCTGCAGCTGGCAGCGGCTCCCACCACTTGGACATGTGTGTGTAAATAATGACCGCAGAATGAAGTTCTAACCCATAGGACTAACTCTCCAATTCTACTGGCTCAGAACCCCAAGGGGGCTAAACAATCTTTCAAAACCAAATGATAATATGCAGAATTTAGAGTTTAGAGCATGCTCCCAACCACAGCCTCACAGCTTAGTCCCCACCTCCATCTGAAACAGCCAGGGCTAGTCTCATTGTTATCAGCAGTGCACAGGAGGGGAAGTCAACCCCATTCTCTTAGGTTTTTTTTTTTTCCCCCCTGTGGCACTGGGGATTGAACCCAGAGGCATTCTACTTTTGAGCTACACCTCCAGCCCTAATTTATTTCTTATTTGGAAACAGGGTCTCGCTAAGGTTGGTGAGTCTCACTACTTGCAGAGGCTATTCCTGAACCTGAGATCCTCCTGTCTCAACCTCCCAAGTGCAGGAGTTATAGGCATGCACCACCACACTTGGCTTCTCTTAGGTGTTAAATGGCAGTGCCCAAATCCCCTCAATCCCCCAACATCCACACACTCTCAGAATGCTGCTGCTGCTGCTCTCCAAAATCATGTTCCTTGTGCCAGTCCTCCCTCTGAAGTCAAGTAGTAGCAAACACTGCACTCCAGCAGGTGCTAAACAAGAGACTGAGTTGTCCTGAAGAGGCCAGGTCATTGCCCCAACCCTTCAGGGACAGGAGACAAAATGCCAACCAGCCTACCAAGAAGAAAAAAAATCTATGCATGAATGCTTGTACCCTTCTAAGCCACAGGTTTCTATAATGTACCCACATTCTTACAATGACCATACATTACTTTTATGCTCACAAAAATCAATACCTATAAAACAGAATCACCGGAAGAGTTCAAAGCAGCAAGGACCCCATTAAAGAACCATCCTTAACAAAATGCCCTTGAAAACAATTCATTTCTTTCACACTGCTGTTGAAAGCAAGTGGTGTGGATTAGTCATGGGGAAACCCACATTAGGGCCTGGACCCTACAATCAGCCTGGCGGCAGATGGCACTACATCTGCGCAGAAAGCCGGTACTATGTGTAAATTGCTTGCTCCTGGGTTAGGCACCCCATCTGCCAGGGGTCCATGCAGAAGATAGAGTCAATGGGGAAGACAGGAGCTATGTTATTTCTACTATTTTATTTTATTTATTTCATTTCATTTTATTTTAGTGATACTAGAGATGGAACCCAGGGACTATCTACCTCCCAGCTACACCCCCAGCCCCCTTTTTAAAAAAATTTTATTTGGAAACAGGGTCTTGCTAAGTTGCCAAGGCTGGCTTCGAACCTGCAATCCTCCTGTCTCAGCCTCCCAAGTACTGGGATTATCAGTGTGTGCCACCATGCCTGGCTCTACTGTTGATAGAGACTCAGATCTTGTGTTCTAGAAGTATGGGGATCCCTCTGTTTTGGGAAGATATATCTAGAAAGCAGCTGTATTGATGTTAGATTTACAACTTGGCTAAAACTTGGACAGGCCAAGACAGTCATTGTAGGAAGAGGAGAGAGTTGGAGCCAAGTGTGGGCCTGGAGCTGACACCAGGCAAGTTGAGGGGCGAGGAATTGCTTTGCATGGCTCACAAGGGCAGCATTGCTGGAGGAGGAAATGAGAATTGGCTGGATGATTTCCATGGGCTCTGACCTGAGGAGATGAGCCAGGAAAAGGTCTCTGAGGAGTTCCTGGACGTCATCTATCCCTCACTTAATCGGCAGTCCAAAGTCCATGGAGGGTTCGACCAGCAGCCAATTGACAAACAGGCCATTCTGGTTGCTGCTGAGCTAGCTGGGAACTGAAGTCAGAGTGAGCGAGCGTGGCCAACCTTGGAGGAGGCGCCCAGTGACGCCCGCTCCATCCTTCAGCTAACACGCCTTGAGTTGCAAAAGCAAAACACTGCGCTGGCTGCTGAGAGGAAGAGATGGCAGTGAGCAGCGGGGCTCTCCACTCCAGGAAGCCAGCACACAGGCACGTGGGTGTGGTGCAGTGGGGGTCCATGGTGCTGGGAGCAAGCACTTGCTGAGCATCTGACAGGTGCTAGGTACCGTACCAAAAAGAAAGCACTTCACCCGCGCCATCTCCCTCTGAAATGCAGAAGAGGAACCTGAACTTAAGATGTGAAATGACAGGCAGGATGAGTGAGGAAACCAGGACCCAAGCCCCAGGGCCGGCAGCAGAGCTCCCACTCGCTCATGACCTTCACACTGATAACGGCTAGAACAAGGTCACATGGCAAAGGCTGGGGCAGAACTACAGAGAGCGACCTGGAAATAGAGAGAGGACAGAAGTTGAAAAGATGGGCCATGCTCCTTGGGGAGCGACCTGCAGACTGAACCCAGGCTGGCCACTCGCTCACAGGAGAGGCCTGTGCCTGGTCTTGGGATAGGAAAGGAAGAACATGTTTCCGGCCTGCAGTGAGCTCACAGCCTAAGGGGAAGACTGCCAAAGCGTTAGGCCCTGGCAACCCAGCATGACAAGGACCCGGGTGTGGTGTGGAGTCCAGGAGAGGGGGCAGCGGAGGCACACACAGCCTCCCACCTGGAATGATTCCCAGGAGACAAGGCTGATATAGCTGGGGCCCTTAACACCACAGGTATCAGCACTGGCTGGCCCTGCCCTAAGTCCCAGCAGTTTCTCCCCGTACTGTCCCCTAAAAAGACAGAGTCTCTGCAGTTGAGAGAAGTAACTTAGTCCAGGCCATACAGCTGAGTGCCAGCCCCACAGCACTGTCTCCACAGCCAGTCTTACTCTACAGCACCTCTGCCTCTCTCCCCCTGTGCTGACTTGTGGGAGAGGTCTATGGCTCTTCCTTCTGCTCTCTGGAAGAATGTTTTGGTTTCCAAGACTGGGTGTGGACAGAGCCAGACCACAGGGGCTGCTAGGCGGTCTTCCAGTAGACAGTGCCTCCTCCCTGAGCTAAGCTCCAAATGCGTCAGCTGCATCCTCATTAGGGTCAACCTCGCTGGGCCCCTTGGGAGGCCTTAAAACTAAAGGCCAGGCCAGGGCTGACTGACAGCTACCCACACTTGTTCTTGATCCTCCCCTTCTTTTGCTTCTGTGCACCAGGGAAGGCAGTGCCCTGTCACTCAGGAGGGGAATCTCACACCAAGGGACTGACTATTCAGGGAGTACCTGGGTCCCCCTGGATCCTGAACACTGGTCTTTTCCATGCAGTGGCACACTTTCAGATAGGAGGGGCTGGTCCCCACCTCACCCTGGCCCACCTCCAGCCCAGCTCCTCTTCCTCCTCCTCCTGGCCTTTTACACAGGGGCGGTGGGGTGGGGGAGTGTTCATTCCTCCCTCACTCCTCTGGCACCCTGCTGAGCTCTGGCCTGCATCCCAGGGGAGCCAACAATGGCAGCTCCTTTCAAACCCCAGAAGAGAAGCAGAGCCTGAACGGGAGGCCTGGGCCCTTTGTTGGGGCAGAGGCTCCCAGGCCTTTGATCTCCCTGGCTCACCATAATGCGGCCTTTGTGACCCTAGCACACCAAGCCTATTGTGGGCCCCTTCTCCAAGCCCTGCACCTGAAAGCCCAGAATGCCTGCTTGTCATGCAGGGGAGTCACAGTGCCGCTGAGACATAATGGAGAGAGGGCTGTGGGAGGCCAGGGCTTGTGTGTGTGGGGAAATCCAGCCAGTGTGAGGATTGCTCTGGAGGGTCCTGTAAAGGGGACTTGAAAGGTAGGATGTGGTTTCTGACCTCTGACAAACACATTTAAAAAAAAAAAAAGTTTTACCTTTGAGCTACACCCCCAGCCCACTGTATTTTTTATTTTGAAACAGGGTCTTGCCAAGTTGCTGAGAGGCTTGCTAAGTTGCTGAGGCTGGCTCAGAACCTGCAATTCTCCTATGTCAGCCTATCAAGTACTGGGATTACAGGCGTGCATAACCATGCCCAGCTTAGGATACCTTTTAGACTAAGGAGCAGAAGGGAAGGGCCACCTCCTCGCCTGCCCCTTAACAAAATCCTGTCCTAAATGCCGATGGGGTTGGGGTGGAGTGATGGGGGGGTGGGGTCAGCTGATGAAGCACAAACGGCCTGGAGCTTTGGGCTCCTGACTCTGAGAGCCGAGTGGCCTCCATCCTCATTTGTTTCACCTGTAAAATGAGAAACCGTAGCACCTACTCGGTGGCAGCCCCCAGCTCAGCCAGCAGCACCCAGGACATGGCCCGTTCCCCTGGCTTCCCTTGCCATTAGCCACTTTGCGGCTCTGAAGCTCAGTTCCTCAAAGGCTTCACGCTCTTGCTTACCCATCTCCTTCCAAGTCCTCCCACCCTGTCCACTCAGCCCACTCCTCTTCATCCTCCAGCTCCTACTACAGCAGACATCACTTCCTCCAGAGGGCCTCGCCTGATTTCCCAGTCCAGGTGAGGTCCGCTGCTGTGGTTTCTGTGGCCCCTGTACTTCCGGCTCAGAGCATTTGTAAGGATGAATCATTGCCTGTCGTGTTTGTGACTTTCTCACTGGACCACATGACCCCAAAGGCAGGGATGGCTCTGGTTTTGTTCATGGATACATCTGTAGCACCTCCCAAGGGGTCCAGGATAGGGCCTCTGCACATATGTGCCCAAATAATAATAATAATTTTAAAATTGATCAAAAGAGGAAAATGTCTTTCCCTCATCGTTTCCTACTGAGCCAGCTCTACAAAGATAGCAGATATCTTTGGAGAGATATCCAAAGATATCCCTGGAACCAGACAAAAGGCTCAGGCCTTTGCCTGATAATTGGACAAAATGTGTGTTATTTTTATTTTAGCTGGAAAGTCAGAGGTATCCCCTCTTAGAGTGAACCTTTGATGAACAAACTTCCAAGTCTACTCTTGTTCCTTGTGTGAGAGACCAGAATATGCCACCTTGGAATATGAAAGACCGCTGACCTAAGAGGGCAACTGAGCAATCAAGAAGAAGCTTTTACCTAAAAGCAGGATTTACAAAGATGAAAGGTCTCCTTCCAGGGAGAACAAAGGTTGAGCACAGCAGACAACTTTAGACCCTTTTCATCTGGAGATGGTACCGGGGGGTCTAGACACTAACAAGACCCACTAACCAGCCTTTGTCTGCCATTCATTTGCCTTCCTACAAGATACTACCCGTGGACACTCATTTTCCTTTGTCTTCTCACTTCTCTAAAGAAATTTTTGAAAGTCGAGCGTGGTGGCACATGCTTGTAATCCCAGTACTTGGGAGGCTGAGACAGGAGGATCGCAGGTTCCCGGCCAGCTTCAGCTACTTAGGCTCTCGGCAACTTAGTGAGACTCTATTTCAAAATAAAGAATATAAAATAGGACTGGGGGTGTAGCTCAGAGGTAGAATGCACCTGGGTTCAATCCCCAGCACCACACGCAAAAAAAGAAAAAATATTTTGAAGATGCTATATATAAGCTAGAATTAAAAGCTACCTATTTAAAAACTACTTATTCTCTAAGGTATCTCCCAAGTATGTATGAAATATACATGTTAATAAACTTGTTTTCTGTTCTCTTGTTAATCTGTTACAGGAGTCTCTTCCAACTCAGAACTTAGGATAGTTAAAAAAAAAAAAAAAAAAGGAGTTTTCTTCCCTTGCCAGGGTCCAGCTAACCTGCAGCCATCCTGACATCTCCTTGGGACCTCCCCAAATCTCCACCACTACCCCAAATTTGGTGATCCAAGCCAGTAGCAGTAAGATGGGCTCCAGGGAGGCCACAGCAATCTGGCGCCCTGCTCAGGGGTGGGGAGCCCAGGAGGCAGTCTTCCTTTGGGAACATTTCAACCCTGGCTCTTTCCAGCTCTTGGTGGAGTGGGTGAGCAGAAGGGAAGGGGAGAGCCTGGCGAACAGCAGGCAGGGGCAGCATAGCAACCTCCTCTCTGCGGCAGCTGTGGGTAAGCTGGTATCTCCAGAGAAACATGACCAGGGCCAGGAAAACCGCCAGTAAGAGGCCTTGCCTTTCCTGCAGCAGAGAAGCCCAGGAAGGGCAGGATCCTCCTTGGAAGCTGTTTCCCCACCCTCCTCCTCCAGCTCTGAGCAGCAGCTACAATTGCATTACAGTGAGAAAAGTAGCAGCAGGTTTCACTTGTGGGTAATCTGTTTCCTGTTCTGCGTCTCTCTGTGGGTACTGGCTGCCCTGGACCGGGGTAGAGCTAGCTGCCTGATGTCCATCTAACAAATATTCTTTGAGTGCCTGCTTCATGCCAAGCCCCATTCCAGTTGCTGGGGACAGAACACTGAACAAGTTCCTGCATTTTAAGAGTTTGCTTTTGAGACTGGGGAATGTCTTGTATTACAAGCCTTATCACATAGCTGTTTCTACCAA